>JAAAKG020167552.1:0-49904 GCA_010014905.2 Druon quercuslanigerum | reverse complement strand
AGCTTGGTGGATAGAAGCATCAGAGCGGCAATCTCAGAGATCTGTATTGAAATCCCAGATGAGCCTGAAAGCATTTTATTCACAATTTAGAAATAAAAATCGACATTTAAAAATTATTTACTTGAGACTAGTAGCGAAAAAAATTAACAACAAATTATTCAATATGCTTCTCTGGTTAAAACTTTAAAGTCAAAAAATATAAAACATTTAAATGTTTAAAAAATTTATCTAAGAATTATAAGGAATCATGTGGAAATTCAACTCGTAGATGATGTGCAGAAATTAATTTCATCTCTCTGTAGCTTAGTGGATAAGTACGTCGGACCGGCAGTCTGTAAAACTTAGGTTCTGATCCCAGTTATTCATGAGAGAAACTTTTTCATGATTTAGAAAGAAAAATTAATATTAAAAAATATTGATTTTATTTTAGTAAAAAAAAAAACAATTCAAATCAAATTGTTGATCACATTTTATCTGGGCAAAACCATAAAACCAAAAAATATTAAAAAATCGAATGATTAACCAATTAATTTTACTTTTATAAGGAATTACGTCGGAATTCAACCTTTAGGGGTTGTGAAGAAATAAATATCGTATTTCCGTAGCTTGGTGGATAAGAGCATCAGAGCGGAAATTTCAGAGATCTGGATTAAAATCCCAGATGAGCTTGAAAGCATTTTTTTCACAATTTAGAGAAAATTTCTAAGAAATATAAGAAATCACGTCGAAATTCAATTCGTAGAGGATGTGAAGAATTTAATTTCATCTCTTTGTAGCTTAGTGGATAAGAACATCAGACCGGAAATCTGAAATACTTAGGTTCCGATCCCACTGAAGCATGTTAACCATTTTTTCATAATTTAGAAAGATATAATAATATTTAAAAATATTGATTTTATATTATTAAAAAAAGAATTAACATCGAAGTATTTATTACATTTAATATGGGCAAAACCATAATACCAAAAAATATAAAACAATCGAATACTTAACAAATTAATCTTACGTTTATAAGGAATCACGTCAGAATTCAAACTTTAGGGGTTGTAAAGAAATAAATATCGTATTTCCGTAGCTTGGTGGATAGAAGCATCAGAGCGGCAATCTCAGAGATCTGTATTGAAATCCCAGATGAGCCTGAAAGCATTTTTTTCACAATTTAGAAATAAAAATCGACATTCAAAAATTATTTACTTGAGACTAGTAGTGAAAAAAATTAACAACAAATTATTCAATATGCTTTTTTGGTTAAAACTTTAACATCAAGAAATATAAAACATTTAAATCTTTAAAAAATTTATCCAAGAATTATAAAAATCATTTCAAAATTCAACTCGTAGAAGATGTGCAGAGATTAATTTCATCTCCTTGTAGCTTAGTGGATAAGAACGTCAGACCGGCAATCTGTAAGACTTAGGTTCGGATCCCAGTGATTCATGAGAGCAATTTTTTTGTGATTTATAAATAAAAATTAATATTGAATAAATATTGATTTTGTCTCAGTAAAAACAGTTACCATCAGATTATTTAATACATTTTACCTGGTCACAACCGTAAAAACAAGAAATAGAAAAATTCAAATCTTTAAATATTAATCTAACAAATATAAGAAATCACGTCGACATTTAACTCGTAGAGGATGTGATTAAATTAATTTCATCTCTTTGCAGCTTAGTGGATAAAAACGTCAGGCCGGAAATCTGAAATACTTAGGTTCGGATCCCAGTGAATCATGAGAGCAATTTTTTCATAATTTAGAAATAAAATTATTATTGAAAAATTATTGATTTTCGCTCAATAAAAACAATTAACAATTAATTATTATATACATTTTTCCTGTTCAGAACCGTAAAATCAAAAAATATAAAACATTCAATTGGGAAAAAAATGAATCTTACAATTATTAGGAATTACGTCGGAATTGAACTTGTAGGGGTTGTAAACATATTAATCTGTTCTCTGTAGCTTAGCGGACAAGAGCATCAAATCGGCATTCTAAAATACCTGGGTTCAAATCCCCGCAGATCTTTAGAGCAATTTTTACACAACTTATAAATTAAAATCAATATTTAGAAGATATTGATTTTTTAGACAAAAAACAATTAAGATTCAATTTTCTGAAAACATCCAATTTACCTTTCTATCCAATTAAAAATAAAAAAGGAACACTAGAGAGGCTATACTTTTAATTGAAGTATCGAGTAATTAAAGCAGCTCTTAATTAAAAGAAGCTTTTTATACTAGGAAGCAGTTAAAGAAGCCTGTAAAAAAGTCCTTATACTACAACTCAGTGGAATTTCTCATTTTCAGTGTCTCCAAGAACTCATTGTCCAGATAAAGTACAATGTAATATCAATTTCCATGAAATCCAAGAACCGCTCAATTAAAACTTAATTTAAAGGCAGCGCAATAAGGAGAAGAAGTTCTCTGCATTGGTTTTTATAATTACCTTAATTTATCATTTTTGCTTCAAATAAAAGTTTAATAAATTTCAAAGCGATTTGTGCTAAGCGATTTTTGAGTTTTTAGAGTTTTTTGCTTATATTAAAAAACGAAATTCACACTTTTAATTTTCATTTGAATACAATTTTTTTTGCAACAGCTATTTGTCATTTCATGGTTTTTAAAAGTTTGAAAATCAAGAAAAATTTCGAAAATTCCAAAATCCCAACATTCATAATTCACAACAACAAAAATTTTATTCATCAAAACAAAAATATTTTTTTTTATCTAAAGTTAAATAAATTCTACGTTAGAAATATTCAACTTCTTCCAAAAATGCGTACACTTTAATTTATTAAAAGAAGCACACTTTTTTACATTTTCCAAAAATTGTAAATTCAGAAAAAAATTTTTTGTGGTTTCCCAATTATTCATTATTGTTTAATCATAAAAACTGTTTATCTGAACAATTCGCAATAATTTTTAAACCAATAGCAACTTGGGTTTGACTTCTAATTACATAAATTTTTAAAGAAAATAATCAGTTTTTTTATTAGGCTCAAATCGTTTCTTCAAAGAATCAATTTTTTTGGATCGAAAATGGATAGAAATATGTATTATTTTTATCAAATTTATTTAAGCAATAAACAATTGTTATCCTCAGAAAAAGTGTACTCTAAAATAAAATCTTTTTTATGACATGTATGATTTTTTACCTTTTCGAGGCTTATGAAGGTGCGCTCTAAGTTTTACTCCCTAGGGCTTAAAAAGTGACGTCAGAGGTGAACAATGAAAATTACACATCTATGAGCTCGCATTTTATCATAATACGTGCACTTACCGCAAGAACTGAAAGAAAATTTTCGTTCCAGATCATATAATATTGTGGTAATTTATGGAAAGTTACCATATATAATTAATTAAATTACAGCAAAGTACCAAAAATTTGCTGAAATTTAGTTTTAAATATATAATTACATTTTTGATAATTTAGTTTAAGTTTCCATAAACTACCTGTCATATTACCTTAATTCCCATTTTTTAATTACTGGCAATTTATAAAAATGTTTAAAATTTAATTTAGGGTAATTTATGAAAACTTGCCAAATTTGCCTGCAAAATTACCATAAATGATCGAAAATGTCCATAAATTTCTAAAAATTTATAGAAATTTTTTAATTTAATGTTAGGCTAGTTACGTTAAGTTACCATAAATTATCTGCGAAAAGACCAGAAACGACCAAAAAAATTAATAAACTACTAGGAATTTATAAAAGTGTTTAAAGTTGAATTTTGGGCAATTTGTGGTAATTTACAAAATTTATATGTACAATTACCATAAATAACCTAATATTTGAATAAATGATCGAAAATTTCAATAAATTTCTGGAAATTTATGGATATTTTTTAATTGTATTTTGGTCAATTAGTGATAAGTTATCATAAATTATATGTAATTTTACCATGAACTACCAAAAATTTTCCTAAGACTGCGGAAATTTAGAAAAAATTTTCAATAAAGTTTTGGGTAATTAATGAGCTACCATATTTATCTGTGAAATTCATGATAAGGTTCATCCGTAGTATTGTCAGAAATTTATGAAAATGTTGAAAATTCAATTTTGATAATTTATGGTAAGTTACAATATTGACCAGTAAAATTACCATTAATAACCGAAAATTTCCAGAAATATCAAGAAATTTCCGAAAATTTATAGAAAGTTTCAATTTAACTTTCGTGCAAATTATGGTAAGTTACTAAATACACCTGTAAAATTACCATGAATGACCAAAAATTTTGGAAAATGTACAAACAATTTCAATTTGATATTTGTGGAATTTATTTTTCGTTACCATTATTATCCTTAGATTTTCCATAAATCATATTTCTTTTCTGAAAATTGATAAAAAAAATCAATTAGATTTTTGATAATTTAGCTTAAGTTACCACAAATTACCTGTAATATTACCCTAAATTAGCCAAAAATTGCATAAATGTCCGGAAATTTATAAAAATGTCAAAAATTGAATTTTATGTCATTTATGGCAAATGTAAAATCACCATGAAAGACCGAAAATTTACATTAATTTCAGAAGTCTACAGACATTTCTAGAATGAATTTTTTGAAATTTATGATGAGCGGCCATACATAACCTGTAATACTACCTCAATTACCAATTTTTTTTTTAATTACTGGAAATTTATGAAAATCTTTAAAGTTTAATTTTGGGCAATTTATAATAAATTGCAAAATTCACCTGAAAAATAGACATAAATTACCGAAAATGTCCATAAATTTCCGAAAATTTCTAGAAAGTTTTAAATTTAATGTTGGGCAAGTTACGTTAAGTTAACTTACGGTTTGTGACCACATGTACCTGAAGAAAGACCATAAATGACTAAAAATTTCCATAAATGTCTGGAAATTTATACACATTCTTATGTTAAATTTTTTACAATTAATGGTGAGTTACCATCGTTTTTCTGTAAAATAATCATAAACTACCAACAAGTTTCATAAATTTCCGAAAATTTATAAAAGGTTTTAAACTAAATTTTAGGTAATTCATGGTAAGGTAACAAATTTACCTGTAAAGTTACCATAAATGACAGAAAATGTCTGGAAGTGTATAGACATTTTTTAAATTATTTTTTGGCGATTTATGCTAAGTTAACACAAATCGTCTGTAATACTACCATAAATTACCAAAAGTTTTCATAAATTTTGGGAAATTTATCAAATATGTTTCATATTGAATTTTGGGAAATTTACGGTAAGTTAACAATTTTCTCGGTAAAATTACCATAAATGACCGAAGTTGTCATTAAATTTCCAGAAATTTATAAAAATGTTGAAAAATGAATTTTGGGTATTTTATGGGAAGTTACAATATTTACCTGTAAAATCACTATAAATGACTAAAAACTTCCTTAAAATTCCGAAAGTTAATAGACATTTTTTAAATTAATTTTTGGCAATTTATGTTAAGTTAACATAAATTATCTTTAATATTAACATAAATTACTCATAGTTTCCCTAAATTTCCAGGAAATTTATAAAAATGTTTCAAATTAAATTTTGCGCAATTTCTACTCAGTTACCAAATTTACCTGTAAAATTTTCATGAATGACCAAATATTTCAATAAATGACCAACAATTTTCGGAAATTTATGGAAATTTTTAAATGGAACTTTGGGCAACTAATGTTAACTTACCATTAATTATCTGTAATGTAACCATGAGGTGCAAAAAATTTTCATAATTTTTGGGAAATTTAAAAAAAATTTTTTTTTAATTTTAGTAATTTATAAGTTACCATATTAACCTGCAAAACTACCATTAATGGCCAAAAATATCCACAAATTACCGGGAATATGTAGACATTTTTAAATTCAATGTTTGAAAATGTATGGTAAGTTGTCATATATTATCTGTAATATTACCGTAAATTACTGACAATTGTCATAAATTTCCGGAAATTTATAAAAAATGTTTCAATTTGAATTTTTGGCAATTTATGGCAAGTTACCAAATTTATCTGTAAACTTACCATAAATGACGGAACATTTGCATAAATGAACGAAAATTTCCATATATTTCCGGACATTCATGGAAATTTTTCAATTGTATTTTGGGAAATGAATGATAAGTTACCATAAAACATCTGCAATAATATTATAAACTACTAAAATTTTTAAAAGTTTCCGGAAATTTATTTAAAAAATTTCAATAAAGTTTCGGGTAATTTTTTTTTTTTTTTATTTAAGCTTCAAATCTACATATAGATTTATTCGCCAGAGGACCTAAAGCTTAAGGTGGGTTCCGAACCACCAGAACCTCGGTAAAAGTACATAGAAAAATTTCCAGAGGTACCGGCTCAGGGATCGAACTCCGGACTTCTGAGGTGAAGTCCGAGCATCTAACCACTGAGCCACCGAGGCTCTTATTTTGGGTAATTTATGAGTTACCATATTTATCTGTGAAATTATCATAAATGACTGAAAATTTCCATAAATGTCCAGAAATTTATGTAAATTCTTAAGCTTAATTTTAGGCAACATATGGTAGGGTTCATCTGCAATATTGTCATGAGCTTGAAAAAAATTCATTAATTTCTATAAATTTATAAAAATGTTGAAAATTGAATTTTTAAGAATTTATGGCAAGTTACAATATTTACCTGTAAAATTACCGTAAATAACCGAAAATATCCAGAAAGATCGAAAAATTTCCGAAAATTTATCGAACTTTTCAAATTAAATTTTGGGAAATATATGTTAAGTTACCAAATTTACCTGTAAAATTACCGTAAATGATCGAGCAGTTCCATAAATGACCCAAAATTTCCTGAAATTTCCGGAAATTTATAGGAATTTTTAAAATTAATTTCTGGCAATTTATGTTAAGATAACATAAATTATCTGTAATAAAGCCATAAATTACCAATAAATTTCAGAAATTTCCGGAAATTTGTAAAAATGTTTCAAATTAAATTTTGCGCAATTTGTGGTCAGTTACGAATTTACCTGTAAAATTACCGTGAATAACCAAACATTTCAATTAATGTCCAAAAATTTTCGGAAAATTATTGAAATTTTTTAATTGAATGTTGGTAATTAATATTAATTTACCATGAATTATCTGTGATGTAACCATGTACTACCAAAATGTTTCATAATTTTTGTTAAATTTAGAAACAATTTTTTTCATTTTGCGTAATTTATAAGTTACCATACTAACCCGGGAAACTACCATAAATGACCGAAAATATCCACAAATTACCGGGAATATATAAACATTTTTAAAATTCATTTTTGAAAATGTATTGTAAGTTATCATATATTATCTGTAATTTTACCGTAAATTACTAAAAATTATCATAGATTTTCGGAAATTTATAAAAAATGTTTAAAATTGAATTTTTGGCAATTTATGACAATTTTCCAGATTTATCTGTAAAATTACCATAAATGACCGAACATTTGCATAAATGAACGAAAATATATGGTAAGGTTCATCTTTAATATTGCCATTAACTTTTGAAAAATTCATTAATTTCTATAAATTTATAAATATGTTGAAAATTTAATTTTTCGTAATTTATGGTAAGTTACAATAATTACCTGTAAAATGACAATAAATAACCGAACATTTCCAGAAATAACGGAAAATTTCCGATAATTTATCGGATGTTTCAAATTAAAATTTGGGAAATATATGGTAAGTTACCAAATTTACCCGTAAAGTTACTGTGAATGACCGAAAATTTTCATAAATGACCAAAAATTTTCAAAAATGTTCGGAAATTTATGGAAATTTTTAAAAATAAATTTTGGGCAATTAATGAATAGTTATCATAAATTATATGTTATATCACCATGAACTAGCAACAATTTTCATTAGTTTCCTGAAATTTAGAAAAAAAAATTTGAATAAAACTTTGGGTATATTATAAGTTACCATATTAAACTGAAAAATTATCGTAAATGACCGAAAATTTCTACAAATTTCCTTAAATATATAGACATTTTTATAAATGATAATTTTTGGTAATTTATGGTAAGTTACCATAAAATATGTGTATTATTACCTAAAATTACAAAAATTTTTGATAAATTTTCTGAAATTCACGAAAACGTTTCAAATTAAATTTTGGGCCATTTACGGTAAGTTACTGAATACACCTGTAAAATTACCATAAATTATCAAAAATTTCCGAAATTTTAAAATTTTAAATTTTAAACATTTTTAAATTGAATTTTGGGAAATTTATTTTTTCTTAGCATTATTACTCTTAGAATTACCATAAATCATACTTCCTTTATTCGAAATATAATGTAGGCTGAAATAATGACCGTATTTCAAGAAATGTCGAAAATGATCTATTTGTCATAAAAAATATCGTATGCACCAAGGGGAAAAGGGACTTTTTCTCCTAGTTGCATAATATACTAAATTTTTTAATGAAAATAAGAAAATTCAAACGAATTATTTGAAATTTTTAAACAGAAAAGTATTCAAAATTTCGATTGATTTTCGATTGTTCTAAGTGACAATTTTTAAATTTCTAATTAATAATGCTTTTTTATTATTTAAGATTCATAAATAACATTGATATTTGGAATTTAAAAAAGGATCACAATCAGGAATACAACTCAATATTGTGCTTTTCTGGTCACGCAAAATTTATATTTTAGGATAAAACTCGGCAAAAATTATTATTTACAACTATCCACATTTGGTCTAAAATTGTTAAATTTATATTTACGAAGAGTTTAGCATGGTCAAAAACCAATTTATCAAAGATGATTCCGAGTAACTTTAAATAATTACCAATTATTTAAAAAAATATTTTTTGATCAAATTTCAGGTAACTCTCCATAATAATTTATCAATGTACAAAATAAGACAATATTCTAAAATGTTGAATTCGAAAACAAATTAATTATAAATAAATTTATATTTCATTTTTAGAGTACCAATCCTCGGTCTTTGGTTGTTTAGGAGAAAATTCTCTGTTTAGTGTTAAGTTTCCTGGAATTGTTGGCACTGATGAGGGGGTCATCCATCCCAGACAGATATTGCATACTATATTAATTCAGCGGTAAAATCCAGTAGTCCGGAATGCCCCGTTTGTGGAACTGATTTCAGCTCTATTGCGTCTACTATGGCGCCTTAATAGAGCGCCAGTCGGAATGCTTGATTAATGAATCCAGTAAAGTTCATCGAGGCTTGCTTTATGATAGGAATCGACGTAGAGTTAGGGAAAATTCACTCCTCGGTTGGCACGAAAATCCGGAAATGCGGGTTTTGCGAATCGGGTCGTTAATGCGGACACGCGATAACGAGCTGGCCGAACTTCCTCAACGAATAAAGTTCCCCACTTCATAGAATACTCTAAAAAAATTTCCAAAAATGCGGCAGATAACCTAGTAGCAAAACCTCTATTCACAATCGTAAGAATTAAAAATTATTTTGTTTATCCTATTTATACGTTAATTAGGTTATTCAATACTGTCCTCTTCCCCTAACACTCCTTTCCCAAATACACCATCCCCTCTTTACTCTTCATCCCTTTAAGTAATCTGTACTTCATTTGCGTGAATTCTCCTCCGTCAATTTCCTAATTACACTCCCTTTGTATTTCGTATCTCCCACTCTTTAACCTCTCATTCCTACTTATAATCCGTTCTCCCCTCACACCATAACACTCTCTCCTTTATTTTCTTTTATTATCCCCTCCCACACTTCTCATCCCTGCCCTTCAACCTCATTTCCCATTATTTCGCCTGCGTAACCCTCCCCAACTAGAACATCCCCTCTCTACTCATCATCCTTTTAACTAATCCGTGCTTCTACTTGCTTCAATTCTCCTTCGTCAATTCTCCACTTGACCTCTACTACCCTTCCCTAATGCCCCATCTTCAACTTTTTTGACTCATCATCTGTTCTCAACACATTTACTCCTCCTTTATAATCACCCTACTGTCACTCATTTCTATACTTTTTCTATTTTCTTCCTCTTCCTTCTTCTACTAGACTTCCAATATTTTTCCATATTTCTCACTCCTATATATTACCCATCCGCTTATCCCGTCCGATACGCCTTATATCCTTCCCGGTCCTATCTGCCACTATATTACCATCTACTCTCCTTCCACATACAATTATTCCCTACATTTCCGCTACAAATGCCTTCCCTCACTTCCATCATTTCACCTGCATTACCCTTCTTAAACACACTTCATCCTTCTTACTCTTCATCCCTTTTAACTAATCCGTACTTTCATTTTCTTTTATTCTCCTCGGACAATTTCCTAGTTACATTACCTCTACTAACGTCTCCTATTTCTCAGTTTTCAAGTTCTCATTCCTACTTATCCATTCCAACCACCACTACTATTTTTCCATTCTTCTTTATAATTTCCCTACTTTCACTCCTTTTCCATTCTACCTGTCTTTTCTTTCTCTTCCTTCTCAGAATACGCTCCACATATCTTCACATATTTCTTGCTCGTATACAATACCCTTCCGCGTATCGCGTCCTGTTACTTTCCTTATAATGACCTTCCTTACTTCCCTTATAACACTTTAAAACACCTCGCTAAATGCCCTTTTCCTTTTCTTGTCTCTCCTCTCTTACCCTCCTTTGTGCTATTTTACCATACACTCCTACTTATAATCACTCATCTTCATCCTCACTTTCTTCATTTCGGCTATATTCCTCTCCCTAAATACACCTCCCTATCTCTAGTTTTATCCCTTAATCCTTGGAATTCCTTCGTTATATTATATTCTTCTATTATTATATACCTCTGTCATAACACCCTCGATATTTTGCCTTATTTCGCCCTACTATACACTAACTTCTTAAAAATCCTGTTCGCTATTTCTCTTTACAAAAACGCTATTTACAATCAGAAAAATTAGAGTTTAATTTTTTATGTTGTTAGGACGTTTATTAAGTCATTTCGATCTTCTCTATGTCACTATCATTCCTTTTTTCTCTTCTTTCCTCTTCTATCCTGCCCGGATGTATCATACCTGATCCTATCTTATCATTCCCTACTCTATCACCTCCTTTCACCTCCATTTTCATACCCTCATTCCCCTACTTTTTGTACCTTGAACTCCCTAACTCTCCCTTTCCATCCCTACTTTTTATCCCCACTGTTTAGCCACACTTCTTATCCTTTCTTCTCTACCTCTTACCATAATAGCCCTACCCCTCTCTATTTTTTATCCCTCAATATCAATCTCTACTACCCTTTATTTAATTCCGTTACTTTCTTTCAACGGTGTAACTTTCCCAATTACCCCAGAACTACTGTCTTCTTATATTTTCTCGATTCTACTTTCCTTTGATACTTATCATCCCTTCTCAACATTCTTCTACACATCACTCGTCTTCTCCACTTCCTCTCCTTTCCTGTGCTCGCATCCCTTTCCTCTCCAACTTTCCCTTACATATTTACCCCTACTTTCCCCCTCCCACATCTTGCGCTCTATTCCATCCTGTCACCTACTTCTTGCCCCCTCACTTCCCTTCCAATCCCCTTTAGTAACTCTTTTTCCATAATTAGATTTTCGATTTTCCTGTCCTCAACTCCCTTAACTTTCTCACCCACTCTAACGAATGGATACACAGTGGAGCAAAATAGTTTATTATTTTCCTAGGTGGCAAAAAGGGAGAACTGGATGATTTCAGACATTTTTTGAACTTTAGTCCTGATATCAGCCCATACTAGATTTCGAATAAAGGAACTATTATTAACGATAATTTTAAAGGTTTTTTATGGTAATTTTCAATAAATTGTCCAAAATTCAATTGAAAAGTATCCAGAACTTGGTGTAAATTTAGGGAAATTTTCGGTCATTAATGGTAATTCTACAGATAAATATAGCAACTTTCCAGAAGCTGCCCAAAATTGAATTCAACAAATTTTTACAAATTTAAGGAAATTTGAGAAAATTTTTGCTCATTCATAGTAATTTCACAGGTACATATTTCAACTTACCATGAATCACCAAAAATTGAATAAAACAAATTTTCATAGATTTATGGAAATTTTCGGTAATTTTTGGTAATTTAACATGAAAATATTGCAATTTACCATTAATTACCTTATATTGAATTTAACCAATTTTCATCAACTTTCGCAAATTTACGAATTTTTTTGGTAATTCATAATAATTTTACAGGTAAATATGGTAACTATCATAAATTATGTAACATTATATTTTGTATATTTTTATAAACTTCTGGTAATTTATGAAACTTTTTGGTAATTTATGGTAATATTACATGTAATTAGTGGCAACTTATGATCAATTACACAAAATTAAATAAAATTTGTTGAATACTTTTTCGAAAATGTTTGATAATTTACGGCTTAAATACTTTATCTACGAAGAAATGGTCGAACAAAGGTGGACCAGGACCAAGGTGAACATACGACTAAATCATCAACTTTTACCCTAAAGTCAATTTTCAAGGTCAAATGGAGGTAAGACCATTTTCTTGAAGAAAACCTCTATTTTTGACTCCGGATTTTATAAGAGCGTGAAATTTCATGTCAAAAATAAACCTCTTGAAAAAAGCTTTTGTGACCTTGAAAAGGTGAAAAATTTAGGTCAACTGTCTTTGCAACCACTAGGTATCTTGTAAAATACTTTACCTACGAAGAAATGATTGGAGCAATGGTTGACCAGGACCGAGGAGGACATTTGACTGTACAATCACTTTTGACCTTGGGATCCATTTCCAAGGTCAAATAGGGATAAGACCCTTTTTTTAAATGGGAACCCCTATTTTTGACTGCGAATTTTAAAAGAGCGGGAAATTTAACGTCAAAAATAACATGTGGAAAAATGGTTTTTGTGACCTTGGAAAGGTAAAATATTATGAAACCCATTTTTCCACAGGTCATTTTTTACGTGAAATTTCCCGCTCTTTTCAAATCCGCCGTCCAAAATAGGGGTTCTCATTTTTAAAAAGTGTCTCAATCCCATTTGACCTTGAAAATTGACCTCAAGGTCAAAGTTGATGGTACAGTCAAATATTCTCTCGGTCCTGGTTAACATTTGTCCGAAAATGAATGTATTATTTTTATTATTCATCCATGACGTCACTTTACTATCCCTAGGGAGATACAAACTAGTCTATAGATTACAATTTTTCTTTGATTTTAGTGCATTTTTGAAAATGTAACTTATTTTTTAAGAGATTTGTAAAATCCGATTTTTGAATCTTTTTTAATTTACTTTTTATTAAACAAAAAGTTAGAATTCATGCCAAAAATTTAAATAAACGATTCCTATTTTTTGCAATGGATCCTTCTCTTATATAATACTTTATTAACGTAAAATGTTTGTAACATTAAAAATATTAAAAATAACCAAAGCAAAGCTCCGCAAGAAAAATGCTGCAACCCGAGATAAATTACCATATTTATACTTTTTGAGGTCGCTGAATCCAAATCCAAAATCAGTTTGACGTTATCAGGTCAGAATCAAGATCAATTGAAGGCCAAAATAAAGAAAACCATTTCTTCGAAGAAAATCTCTACTATTAGGCGTTTTTAGGTCGCTCAATCCAAATTCGGGGGTTATCTTGACCTTATCAGGTCAGGGTTAAGGTGAAATAAAAGTGAAAATCAAGAAAACAATTGGATAGGAAAACACTAAAGGATCGTAGAAAAACTCTACGCTCAGATATTTTTGGGGGTCGCTGAAACCGAATGCGGGGTCAAATGGACACTATCAGGTCAGGATCAAGGTCAAGTGAAAGTCAAAAGGATAAAAAAGCCATTAAATCGGTGTAAACCACTTTTTAAATACATGTTTCGGTCGCTAAATCGGAATCAGGATTCGGACTTAGCGACCTCAAAAACATCTTCAAGTAGTGATTCACGCCGACTCAATGCTGTTTTCTCATTTTGATCTTGGCTTGACCTTGATTTTGACCTGATGGGCTCAAATTGACTCCGGATTCGGATCTAGCACTAAAAAATGTGGGTCTAGTCCTACATTTTTATAATTATGAAAACAGTTTTTGTTGTGAATATTTTTTTTTTGCTTTTGTCGTAATTATTAGAATTCATGACCAAATCCTCCTTTCTTATTGGCATTAATATAGTTATTCTTCTTTTTAATTTTTTTTAATATAATACAAATCATGTGAATAATTGTTGACAATCCCCACGAAACGATTTTAATTTAGTTATTTGCTTATGAAAAATTAAATAAATCATTTAACATCGTGTTTGCTACTAATTTTTAGGACTTGCTTCACTGATTCCAGGTAACGTGGAATAAATCCAATTATTTGTCATAAAACGGTGCTCTTCAAAAGTTAAAAAAAAATTTTCAGTTTTGTTATTGATTAAAAAAGATAAGAACTTCTTTTCCATTTTTCTTTTTCATCTTTCAAATTTTTAGTGGACATCGAGGGCGGTTTGGAACATTCGCGTCAAGCTCTGCAGACCAGAAAGCGGAACCTGCTTCCAACTTCCTTTTTCTATCCAGCTTCTACAACCCCAACGGTGGACGATCCACTGAGAACGTTCAAGAAACCAAAAAAGAAAAAAAAGAAGAAGAAGCCTCATCAGAAATCTACGACATCACTGCCTTTGACGACCCCTTTAATTACAACGACAGATTCTCCCTGGTTGACAACACCTGTCCCGTGGCGACTCGTTGCTGAAAAATTGTTCAGGAATCCCTGGAGAGAGGAATCGAGGGAGGAGGATCCAAAAAATATGGCCAAAGTGAGGTACTCAATGATGTCGAAACCTCGCACCCCACCTCCGGGGCATCAGCTGATCGATGAGAAGCAGAGGGAGAGTTTGAAGGCTTTAAATGATCAGAGGGAGGCTTTGATGTTGAAGAGTGCAAGAGAGTACTCTCAACCACGTCTTCTTCATTTTGGAAAAATTAATACTCATCAGTTACCTCTGGGACATCGAGAGGTGCCTTCCGTCTTTGATGATGGTGAGTATATCATAATAAATTTATACGGAGAGTAGGAATCCTAAACTTGATAGAATACTCGTAGGCAAATATAGACTCTGAAATAAACAAGCAATAAAAGAATAATAAGTAATTAGTTTACTAATTTATTTCTTCAACAGATCCAATGAGAATCAGAGACTACGATCCCCCAGAACTTCTTCACTACCAGCCGTCAAGGTTCCTCCAATATAATCCCTTTTCAAAAGACTTTCCCTTGGAGAGGTTCCAAAATGACTACCAGGATGATTTTGCACTTCAGTCTGATGAGTTTGCCAGAAATCGGGAATACAGACCCAAGGGAAGAGACTTCGCAGCTAGTAAGACCTGGCAAAATTCCCAGCTTGATTACGAAAGACCCTGGAACCTGGAGGATAGGACCCTCCCGATTACTCCTAGTAAGTGGTCATGGAGACAACCAGCCAGACAACCTGATCTTAAGACCTGGTTACCGTGGAGACAACCTTGGAAAGGGGACTACTGGTCAAGACTGGAGAGTGAGGATGATGAGGAAGTTCCTCTGGAGAAGCCTTGGCAGATGCATCAAAAACATCATCAGCAGCCTTGGAAATTGGGGGCTGGCAGTTCTTGGCCTGGAGATAAGTCTCTTCAGGTTAGTTTGACAGTTTTTGATTATTTATTACTTCCTTCTTTCCAATTGTTATCTATTTTTCTAACCCCTCTATCGTCAGCTTGTTTAGAACATTTTCTTCCTTAATCTTTTTTTAAATTTTTCCTAGCTATTTAATTTTCCTTACATCATCTTCTTTATGTATCTTTTTTATTTGTTGTCCCTTTTCTCTAGCTTTTTCCGAATCAATTTCACTCCTTGATTTGTTTATGTCGTTCGCCCCTATACGGCTTTAAGTTTCTTTTGTCTTTTTGTTTCCTTTTTTTTCCCTTTTTCTGCCCTAAACTCTTTTTATAAAAATGCTAAATCTGCACCCCCCGTTTTTTAAATTATTTTCATCTTTTTTCTGAATCTTCCCCCCCCCCCCCCCTGTTAGATAGAAGAAAATAAAGGTTTTTTTAAAAGTAGAGATCAGTTATACGATCCCCTCTCTCTTCCTTTTAATTTTCGGGTTTACTATAGCCCACTGAATTGCACCCTAAATGCGCTCAAATGTACCACCGACAAAAAAATTTGCGCTACAAAACTGTGGGACTTATATCAGGTGTTACATGGGGAGGGGGGCTAGCGTCAAGTTATCCCCCCTTTTTGAAAAATAAAGTTTAAATCACATGATCTTGTCGATCTTCAAATGCGCTCATATCCGCCATTAAGAAAAAAATTTGCGCCACATTGATAACCAGGTTTTCAACGATAAACATGGGGGGGGGCTGACATCATTTTTCTAATCCAATAACTTTTTTTCAAATTCATCATAATTATCTGACATAACTTCAAATGTGCTCAAATGCGCCACCACTAAAAAATTTTGCGCAAGATATGGATTTAACAAAATTTTACGAATGATGACCAACAAAATAAAAAGTTTTGAATCCGCATTGATGAAGGAAGTTTCTTATAGGATTTCAAATGCGCTCTTTTCCGTCATAAAAAAATTAGCCACATCGATTACCAAGTTATCAGCGATAAAATTTTGTTAGCTCCATATCTTGGGCAATTAGCAAGATTAAAAAAAAAATCACTGGCGCATATGACCGCATTTGAAGGCGAATGAATCCATGTCCGCAACTTTATATTACATATCAATTTTTCATGTATTCAATGAAGCTTTAGCACCTGCGTTACACCCCCCCCCCCAAGTATGATATCTGTTTCAAGTAGCTAGCGCAAAAAGTTTCAGTGGTGGAGCATTTGAGGACATTTATGGCGCAAATCAGTGGACTATAGAAAATCCGAAAATTAAGATGGGTGGGGGGGGGGGCTAACGTAACTGACCTTTAAGGTAGACTATTCGCAATCCTTTCCGTAGAATCAGAGTTTGCTAATCTTTTTCTTTTAAACCCTTTATCAAGGATCGTCGATTAAATTACGTTAACGCTTTATGGGGGGGGGGCAACAAAACCTACTATTTCTAACGGATAGAGTGGGGTTACCGATCAATTTAACGTTATTTAAAGAATTACAAAAAAATTTTTAAAAATAACTTAAAAAGTTGAGAATTGTTGAATATTATTAAAAAGAGTCTTTTTTGTAGTAAATAATCTTATTGTTCAAAAATTTTGGTTTTTAGTTAAAAATTCAACGGTTAAATTCAAAATTCTTAAATTTTATTAAAAATTGGTCTTTTTGTAGTAAATTAATCTTTTTAATTTAATTTTTTTTTTATTTAACTTTTTAATTAATAATAGTTGAATTTAATTCAAAATTTGTCTTTTTGGGAATCAAACTATTCTTTTTGTTTAAAAATTAATCTTTTTCTGCAGAAAATTTAACTTTTAAATGAGAATAATTTAATTTTGCGAAAAATTATGTTTTTCCGGTAAATATTTAGGTTTTTGTTTCACTCGAACTGTTTCGTTCATTGTTATAAATTCGTCTTTTTTCTGGTAAATTAATCTTTTTGTTTAATAACTTATCTTTTTTAGTTGATAATCCCACTTTTTTTTAGAATTCTTGAATTTTACTTTTTTGGTACTAAATCAACCTTTTTCTTTTAAATTTTATTGTTTTAGTTAAAAATTTAACAATCAGGTTATAAAGTTTAAATTCTTTCCTAAAAATTAAGAGAAAATTTCTTTCTTTCATAAAACTAACTTTTTCAATTAGAATTCTTCAATTTTATTACAAGTTTGTCTTTTTGGGTAGTAAATTAATTTTCTTAAATTAAAAATGTAACTTTTTGGTTTATAATTCTTGAATTTTTTTAAAAATTTGTCTTTCTTGGTATCGTATTAACCTTTTTGTTAAAAATGTTAATAATTCTTCTTTTTCAGTTGAAAATTCAAGATTTTGATTCAGAATTCTTGATTTTTATTGAAAATTAGTCTTCTTTAGTACTAAAATAATCTTTTTGTTTAAAAATTTGTTTTTTTAGTTGGAAATTCAATGGCTTGGTTGATAACTCTTGATTTTTATTTAAAGTCCGTTTTTTTGGAAGTAAATTAATCTTTTTGTTAAAAAATTTATTTTTTTTAGTAGAAAATTCAAATTTTTGATCGATAACTTTTCAGTTTTATTAGAAATTAGGTTTTTCCAGTAGAAAAGTATTCTTTTTTCAAAATTGAACGTTTTCGTTCATAGTTTTTGAACTTTGTTACAAATTTGTCTTTTTCTGGGAAATTAATCTTTTTGTTTATTAAGTTATCTATATTAGTTGAGAATTCCACTTTTGGGTTCAGAAATCATAAATTTTATTTAAAAATTTTCTTTTTTGGTAGTGAATTAATCTTTTTGTTTAAAAATTTATCGTTTTAGTACAAATTTAACAAGTAGGTTTAAGAGCTAAACTACTTCCTTCAAATTAAAATAAAAATTACTCCTTACTTAAAAATTAAATTTATAGATTGATAATTCTTGATTTTTATAAAAAATTAGTATTTTTTGAATCAAAGTAGCTTTTCGTTTAAAAATGTATCTTTTTTAGTAGAAAACTCATATTTTGATTAATACTTCTTGAATTTTATTACAGATTTTTTTCCGGTCGAAAATTACTATTTTTTTAAACATTTACCAAATAGATTTTATGATTGAATAATTTTCTTTAACATTAAAAAATTCTTTCTTTTTAGCAAATTCCACTTTCTGGTTGCCAATTCTCGAATGATGTTAAAAATTCCTCTTTTTTGTTAGTAAATTCATCTTATTGCTAAAAAATCATATTTTCTTAGTTAAAACCTCAAATTTTTGGTTGACAACTCTTAAGTTTTAGTTGAGAATTCTTGAATTTTATTTGAAATTCTTTCTCTTTAGTCGAAAGATAATTTTTTTGTTTAAAAACACATCGTTTTTAGTTTAAACACTTTACCTTTTTCTTTGCCACTTTTTTAATTTTGTACAAAAAAATTTTTGATAGAAAATTGATCTTCTTGTTAAACAGTTTATCCTTTTGGTTAAACATTCAACAACAAAGATTCAAAGTTAAACTACTATTTTGAAAATTAATTTTTTAATGAACGATTATATGTTTTAGTTAAAAATTTATCTCTTTGATTGGGAATTGAACTGTTTGGTTCAAAATTCCTTTTTTTATTGAAAAATTACTTTTTTAATTGGAAATTTATCTATGTCATATTTGGTCAAAAATCGTTTTTTTAAGTAAAAAATTAAACTTTTTGTCAAATTTGAACTATTTTGTTGAAAAATCGTTCTTTGTTGAAAATTAAACTGGCTTAGTATAAAATTGAACTTTTGGTTTGAGATTTCTGGAATTTGGTTGGAAATTCGTCTTTTTGGTATAAAATAAACTTTTTAATCAAAATTTAATATTTTTCATATTTTATAATTTAATTGTTTTGTATAGAAAGTTCGTCATTTTGTCTTAAAAGTTTAATTATATTGTAGAAAAAACCAACTATTTGGCAGAAAATTCGTTTTTTTATAATTAAACATGGTTTTGCACAAAAATTGAACTATTCTATTTTTCTTAAAAAATGTACCTTTCTTATTGTAAAGCTTCAATAATACCTGGATTAACTGTTCCATAAACTTCAATTAGGCACATTTTAAAACTTATTATAAAAATGACTTTTTTATTTTTTTTTTTATTCATTTCCAAAGTTTATATTTCAGATGATAGAAATCCTACACTTATGTACGTAACTTTAGAAATTCGCAAAACCTTTCTCTAGAAGATTTTTTTTTTAGTTATAAATTTTAATATTTGGTTGAAAATTAAACAATTTTCATAAAAAGAAACTTTTTTTGGTTCCCAATTTAACTGTTTTTTTAAAAATTAGTCTTTTTGGGTTAAAAATTCAGCTCTTTTCGTGGAACATTAAAATGTTGTCAATAATTTATATGTTGTTGCTAAAAGTCAAATAACATATTTTTTGGGTAAACACTATTTTTTCTGAAAATTTGTCTTTTTAATTTAGAAATTCACCTGTTTTAGAAAAGTTTTAATTTTACTTGGACAAAAATACCACTTTTTTAGTGAACTGGAATCTTCTTTTGATAAAAATTTAATTATTTTTTTTAAATTGCAATTGTTCAGTTGAAAATTTTTCCTCTTTTTTGAAAGTTAGTCTTTTTGATTTCAAATTTCACCTGATTAATCAGAATTCATATTTTGCTGGTGATATGGAATTGAAATCTTTTTTAAATAAAAATGCACCTTTTTTATTTTTTTTAAATTAATTTTTGGGTTGAAAATGGCACTATTTTATTAAAAATTTAACTACTACATAGTAAATTTGTTTTTTTTTCTTTAAAATTTATATTTGAGTGTCAAACTACTTTTTTTAATTAAAAATTCACCTGTTTAAGTACAAATTTAACCTATTTTCGATAAAATTATAAATGAAACTATTTGGTAAAAAAATTCATCCTTTTTGTTACATTTACATCGTTTTTGATTGAGAAATTTGTCTTTTTGGATTGAAAAATCGGTTTTTTTTGGCATACATTTATTTTCTTATCACAAAATTTGTATTTTCTTGCTTAAAAGTAAATTCAAATTTTTTTGGAACAATATTTAAATATATTAAAATTTTTTTTATTTAAAAATTAATCTGTTTTAAGAGATATTTCATCTTTCTTGCATATAAATGCAACTATTTAGTAGAGAATTCAACAATTTTGATTAAAAGTAATTTTTTGTTGTTAAAAATTCGTCTTTTCAGATGGAAATTTCAATTCTTTCCGTGGAAAATTATTTCTAGTTTAAAAATTCATATTTTAATCGAAAAAAGTCAAGCCTAATCTTTTTTAATAGAAAATTCAACTATTTTTAAAAAATTTATCTTCTTTATTTTTTATTTTTTAAGTATTCAAGTAATTTATTTTAAGCATTCGGTTGATCTGCTTTGTTAGAAATAATTTTTTTGTTCTTAAATATTTTTAGTTTTATTTATATATATTTATTTATATTTGAAATACTTGAGTACAAGTTAAACTAAATTTTAAAAAATTTAATTTTTGATTGAAGGCTTATGTCTTTGGTTGAAAATTTAACTGTTTAGTCGAAATCCTTTTTTCGTTTAAAATTCATTTTTTAACTAAAAGTGTAACTTTTCCATTTTATTACAAAAATATTTCGTGGAAAATCAATTTTTTGTGGAGTTAATATTTCTGGTTTCATAAGTCCACTTTTTTAAAGAAAAATTTGTCTTTTGGTTTGAAGATTAAACAGACTGATCTTGTTTAGTTGGAAATGCTCCTTTTTTAGCAAAAAAAATATTAACTTTGTTTTAAATTTCATATTTGTTGGGTAAAAATGCATCCGTTTATTAGAAAATTAATTTTTTTGATGGAAAGTCTTATTTTTGTTTGAAAAATAAATTTTTGTACAGAAAATTCATCTTTTGGCTTAAAGGTTCAACAATTTAGATTAGCATGTTAAAAAAAATCTTTTGGTATAAATTTTGCCTTTTTGGATTTTAATATAAACTATCACAATGTTCTGTTGGCAATTCAGCTTTTGAGTTACCACAATCAACTATTATGTTAAAAATTAATTTTATTTTTGTTTTAAATAAATTAGTTAATTTTAATAATAATATTAGGTACATGAACATTAATGATCCAGGAAAATGAAAAATTATTCAAGGAAAAATCCGGGCACTTTGAAAATGAAGAAGCATAACTAGCAAATTATTTCTGGAAACTAAAAATTACGTACAGTAAGAGAAGGGGAGTGGGGGGGCTAAAAATATTTTGGGACAATTTGTCACAGGGAGGAGAAGGGGTCTTAGAGAAAGCCCAGAATCCTTCACGTAATTTTCGTAGGGCACCCTTACTGGATGATCCCTTATAATCTAAACTTGCTTTTAGCTGCCTGACCAACAATCCAAATCAGGTATATTTTTTAACAAACATTAATTTAGGTACCAACCTGGCCAGAAAAACTCAGCCAGAATCGTCCCCAAGAGCAAATCCTTTCCTGGGACAAGGGCAAGAATCGATCAGAGCTGAAACTAGACTCTGTTAAGCAGGACACGAAAGAAAAGGGTGTTGTCCCCAAGATTACAATGAAGTCCTGGAACAGTCTAACATCTGACCCTGCCACCTGGCCCTTCAAACTCCCAGCAGCCAAACCCTGGCCTAAGGACCAAAATGGAAAATCCTACAATCCGAACGCTGACCTCGTCAGGAAGCTGGGGCTAGACAAGCAAAACAGACTCCTTCCTGAGCAAAATCCTTCTAAGGATTTTAAACCTTTAGAGACAAAGTACGATGAGAGGACACTCACGAAGGATTCTAAGCTAAAAGTAGGAAAGGACTCTGTCTGGCCTGTGAAGGTTTCAGGGGTTGAAGACTGGATGAGCAAGTCCAGAAGTTCGGAGAACCTATCTGCTGATGAGGAATCTAGTTCTTGGACTGAGAATCTGAATCCTGGTGGAAAGACTTGGCCTGGGTAGGTTTCAACTCCAGATTATTTGATTGTCTAATCTTCCTGATCTACTGAAGAAGGTTCTTTTTACAGAGTGGGTAAGAGTGTCTCCCCAAAGATACAATCAGTTGGAGGTTGGGAGCCAGTGGACAAATCAACATGGAGGCCTTATGATTTGAAGCACATGGAGACCTATGATCAGGAACCTAGGAGTCGACCATGGCCTGGAAGAAGCAATAAGGAGAGGATGTGGAACTCGAAATCAGATGGAGGTTCCTGGCCTCAGAAGATGACTGATGACTGGAATGAGGGTTTTGGAAAACAAGCTGGAACTTCGAGTAATTGGCCTTCTAAGTGGAAGCAGTTTGCTTATCACAGGTGAATAAATTGATGAGAACACTGACTTTTTAAATTTCTTTTCTATCAGTTGATCCTCTTTTCTATAAATTTCAGAATTGATCAAGGCTAACAAACATCACTTAGGATTTAGGAAATTTAAATGAGATTAAAATCAAATTTCAAATCCTATTAAGCCATAAAAAACAGAAAATGCTCATGTTGCAATTCGGAAAATGATACAAATTTTTCTAAAACAGAATAGAAAAAAATTCTTGTTATGGACGGAATTTATTGTCATCAAATCACAATAAAAAAACATTTGTAAAAAATAATCACCAATTGTTGGCTCTCACACAGCACCCTTTTTAAAGCAAACAAAAAGTTCAAGCCGGCAGAAACAGCAACGAAACCACGATGCTCTTTTACTGACAACCGAGAATCAAATGAAGGTCAAAATAAAAACCTATCACAAACATACCAGAAATCTACGATGCTCTCTCCATGACAAAAAAAGTCAAAAAAAAGTCAAACTTAATTTTTGGGTGTCAGGGAAAGAGCATCGTGGTTTCGTTGCTGTTCCTGGCTGCTCGAATTTTTTTCCCTTGATATTTATTTTTGTCTAAAAAAATAATTCTATTCTTTTCTTTCATTGGAAGTTTTTATCTTTTTTCAAATTGCAATAGGAACATAAACGTCACTGAATTCACTTTTATTAATTTTTGTTCTCTAATTACTTTTTAGTCTATACTGTATAATTTAGCTCTATAAAAATTCTGAATTTTATTGAATTCCTTTGAATTCTTTTAATTGCGTCCTGAATTCTTGGCAGTTTCTTTAAAATCTACTGAATTCAGGTAAAATTTTCTGTTTTTTGTTTTGAAATTTTTTTTAAGTAGCCCTCAGGACTTATTTTGTATTTTTCTAGAATTTTAAAAATTTTTCGGAATTTACCCTGAAAAATATTAAATTCTTATGAATTCTCATTAATTATTTTACTGTATCCTTATTTTTTTTACATGAATTATCCTAATTTGCTTAAATTTATTTTTAATTTGATTCTTTCTGATGGGGAAAAAATTAATATTTTTAGTACAAATTTGATGATTTTTGTTGACAATTCAAAAATTTGATAAAAAATAATCTATTTTGCAGGAAATTTAACAATTTGATTAATACTTCATTTATTTTCGTACAAAATTGATTTCTTTAGCTAAAAAATTTTTTGGATTCCTTTAAAGATTAATTTTTTATTTATAAATATGATGATTCCATTTTTGTTAAAGATTTAATTTCTTGGTGAAACTACTTTGTTCAAAATTCTGTTTTCCGGTTAAAGATTCTTGCATTTAGGTTAAAATCTTTTGATTGAAAATTTAAGTATTTTTTTGAAAGTAAGTTTTCTTGGTTTAAAATGTTTTGGTTCCAAAATTTTAGTATTTAATTGAAAATTATTATGATATGTTGAAAATTGAACAGTTTAGATCAGCTTTACCTTTTTATCATTTTAGTTGAAATTTTTTCTTTTTGGTTGAAAATTCAAGTATTTCGTTAAAAAGTTAATCTCTTTTCTTAAAACTTAATTATTCTTTTGTTATTTATTATTTGATTTTAAATAATTGTCTTTAGTCGAAAATTCAACAATTTGTTTCGAAATTACGTTTGTGAACTGAAATTTAACTACTCTTATTGAAAAATAGCTTATTTTTATGTTATAAATTTTTTTTTAAATTAAACTTCAACTTTTTATTTTTTAGTGGAATGTTTTGTGAGTAAAATATCAATTGTTTCATTATGTATTAATAATTCATCCCTTTCGTTTAAAAATATTATTATGCGCTTAAAAGTTTATTTATTGAAAGTTGAATAACTTTTTCAAAAATAATTTTTTTTTTTTTAATATTTAACTCTTTTTCTGAAAGTTAATCTCATTTGTCGCTTAGTAGAAAATTTAACGATTTTGTTAAAAAGTCCTATTTTATTTAAACTTCGTTAGAGATTAAAATTCATATCCTTGGATAAAAATTTAACTATTTTGTTGTAAATTCGTTGGCCTTAGGTTAATAATTAATGTCTAACTAAAAATTTAACTATCACGGTTGAAAATTCATAATTTTATTCAAAGATTCATCTCTTTGGTTGGAAATTTAACTAGCATCTTTAGAAATTTGTTTTTCTCTTGTGAAAATTATTTCTTTAAATAAAATTTTTTTTAAATAATTCTAAATATTAAATTTCAGAGTGACAGCAATGCCAGTTACAAAATCTGGAACTTCACTTGAAGGTTCAGCAAAACCAAAAAATGCCTTCATCGCTGTCTCTGCAGTTTCCTCTCCAAAGTACAATAATGAGTGGAGGAAGAATGATATCGAAGAGACCCCAATCGGTCAGAATAGCTTCAGGTGAGGGTTTCAAATTTACATTAAAATTTTGAACCACAAAGAGTTTATTGTCACAGTAAATTTAGAAAGATTGTTTTCATAATCTGTTTTTTTTTGGACTCTATTATTAAAAAGGTTATTGTTAATAATTTCTTAAAACCTAATTCTCTTTGCGTTGTGCATTCTTTAAAATTCAATAAGATGGATAACTAGATGCAGGCAAATTTTGGATTTGCTAATTGTGATCAATATTTATCTGTGATAGATCTTTTGTCTTAAAAAAATTCTTGGACTAATTGTTAGTATTGAATAGATGCTTCATTTCGAAAGAAACTAAAAGCAAATATTTGATAGATTGGTTTAAGAATAGTTTTGGTTGATTGGTTTGGATACAATGCTTTTGAAACGTTGGTTTATGATGATATTTTTAAATGAAATATGTTCCAAACATTGTACAAAATTCAGTTGTTTATAATTATTCTCTGGAAACAAATTTTGGAATTAGTTGCCAGTATTACGTGGATGTTTCATTTCCAATCGCAGTAAAAAATTGCATGATAGGTGTGCGAATAGTCTGCAAAGATTGGTTTTAAAACTTGGTTTACAATGATAACTTTTGAATAAATCTTGTACCAAAGTTTCTAGAAAACTTCATTATGATACTCTGTTTTGTGTTTAAAAATTCTAAGATTAATCTCCAGTATTGGTTAAATGTTTCATTTTGCAGTACACTAAAAAAAATTGGACGATTCTTTCAGGAATAGTTGACAATGATTGGTTTTGAAACGTTAGCTTGCGATTATAAATTTTTCTTGAATCTTTTGCAAAGATTCTTAAAAATTCGATTGTGAATTGCTGTTGTTTTTATTTTAAAAGTTCTGGATTTATTTTAAATATTCAATAGATGTTTTATTTTTATTTAAACTGCAGAAATATTTAGATGGTTGCTTTAGAAATAGTTTAGGATGATTGGTTTGGGAATATTGATTTTGACAATAACAGTTTCTGTATAAATCTTACAAAAGGGATTCTATAAAAATAATATCCTAATTATTCCTTCAGAATTTTTTCATAGTTTGTTTAAGCTTTATTTGGAATTATCGTTTTTGATACTTTGGTTTAGGATTTTCCTTTTAAATTTTTAGGAATGATTTGAGATGATTAGTTTTTATAAGTTAGATCAGGATAGCTCGTGCTAATTAAATCTGGTTTCATAGCTCGTTTTGTTTCCACAAACTAAAATTCATTTCTAATATTGGGTCGATTCTTTATTTTGACGAAAACTAAAACCAAATATTAGAGTGATTGGTTTAAGAAAAGTTTTGGGTGATTAGTTTCGAAACGTTGATTAAAAAGAATAATTTTTAAATACACCTTGTCTCAATGTCTCTAGAAACTTAAGTTGTGAGATATTTTTTGTGTTTAAAAACTGCAGGATTAATTTTCAGAAATAAATGCATGCTTCATTTTGCAAGAAACTAAAAACAAAAATTTTGATAATTGGTTTAGGATTAGTTTAGGACGATTCGTTTCGATACATTGGTTTAGGATTATAACTTTTTAATAAATCTTCAACCATAGTTTGTACGAAATTGTATTTTGGATAACTGTTTTAGGCTTTTTCTAGTTAATCGTTTAGGAATGACTTAGGATGATTTGTTTTGATAACTTAGTTTAGGATGATAAGCTTGTTCCATAAGGTTGTTTCAAAAACTTTTTCCATAGCTTGCCGAGTGTTCTCTAAAACTCTAAATTAATTACTGCTCATTATGAATTATATTTCCTAAATTTTCCATCTATGACAGGAGTTATTTTTCCAAAACTAAGTATAATTTCTAATAGTGAATGGATGTTTTCTTTTGAAACAAACTAAAATTAATTATTTGGATAATTCTTTTGTCAATAGTTTAGGATGAATGGTTCCAATACATTGGTTTCGAAATGTTGTTTCCGGATGATAATTTTTGAATAAATTCTGTAACAATTAATCTACAAAATTAAGTTGTTAATTATTTTTTCTGGATTTTTATGATAAATGTTTGAGAATGTTTTGAGATCATTGATTTTGATCTATTGGCTTAGGATTTTGCCGTTAAAGTGTTTATAAATGAATTTGGATAATTTGTTCTGACAATTAAATATGGGATTGTAAGTTCCTAACAAATCACGTTCCATTGCTGGTAGCGTGTGTTTAGGATACGAAATTCAGTATTGATCATTAGGATGCATATTGCCTAAATGATCTCTGTGAGAAGAGTGCTATGTATTTTTTTAACCCAGGAATTAATGCCCAGTTGTAGATAGATGTTTAATTTTAAACAAAACTGCAAGGAAATATTTACATTAATTGTGATTTATTGTTTTGGGTTAAAAAAATTCTGGAATTAAATCCCAGTATTGGACGGATGCTCAATTCTGAAAGTTACTAATACGAAATATTTGGCTGTTTGATTTAGGAATAGTTTGAGCTTTTTTATTTCGATAATTAGCTTTAAAACCTGGATTACCCATAATAATTTTCAATAAATCTTTCATCAAAGGTTTTAGAAAATTTCAATGTGAATTATTGTTTCGTCTTTAGAAAGTTCTGGATTAATTTACCTATTGGAGAGATGTTTCTTTTTAAAACAAACTGAAAAGAAAAATTCGGATGATTGTTTTAGGACATGTCTGGATAATTTCTTTCGGATTTTTCTAAATAATCGTCTAGGAATGTCTTAGGGCGATTTGTCATAACTTGGTTTAGAAACAAAAGCTATTTTGTTTAAGAACATCTTGTTCCTGCGGTTGTAGAGTCTATTCGTAAATTCTAAACTTATTATTGCTCATTATAAATAATATTTCCTTAATTATCCATGTGAGATGAGTCCTTTGTTTCAAAAGACCAACTAAAACCAAATACTTGCACGATTAATTTAGGAATGGTTTAGGATGAATACTTACAGTACATTAGTTTAAAAATTTGGTTGGTTCAATATGTTTAATTTTTAAATTAATCGTTTAACAATGACTCGACAAAATTTGAGGAAATAATATTATTTTTTATGATTATTGATGTTTCATTTCGACTGAAACTAAAAAAAAATTTTACGATTGGTTTAGGAATCAATTCTAGAAAAATAAATTTTAAGTTATTTTTTTGCAAAAAACAAAATTCTAGGATTATCTTATAGTATTTAATGGAAGTTTAATTTCTAAACAAACATTTGTATAATTGTCTAAGGAATAGTTTAGGATGAATATAGTTTTGAAACGTTAATTTGCGATGATTATTTTCAAATAAATCTTGTACAATATATTTCAGAAAATTTATCTGGGAATTGCTGTTTTGTGTTAAAAAAATTTGGGAATAATTTCCAGAAATGGATGGATGTTTCATTTCGAAAACAAGCGATTATCAAATAGCTGGATACTTGCTTTTCGCATAGTTTAGGCTAATTGATGTCAATGCATTAGCTTTGATGCCTTAGTTTACAATAACAGTTTTGTAATAAATCTTGCACCGACGATTTCAGAAAATTCAATTGTGAATCATTTTTCCGCGTTTAAAAAATTCTGGATTAATTTCCAGGATTAGATAAACCTTTAATTTCTAAACGAACGAAAAACAAAAATGTGGATAAACCGTTTAGAAATAATTTAGGACGATTCGTTTTGATAAATTAATTTTGGATTATAAGTTCGAAATAAATCTTCTACAATACATTGTAAAAAATTGTATTCTGGATAATTGTCTTATCTAATTGTCATGTCTTGTCTGACATGATGATATGCTTTTGTTACTTAGTTTAGGATGATGAGCTCTAAGCAAATCTTTTTTTATAGCTTGCAGAGTGTGCTCTGAAATCTTAAAATCATTACTGCTGATTATTAATTTATTTTCTAAATTATCCATTTAAAACGAGCATTTTGTTTTAGAAACTTAGTATAATTTTCAACAGCGGATAGATGTTTTAATTTGAAACAAACTAAAGCCAAATATTTGGACGATTAGTTTAGGGATAGTTCAGGATGAATGATTTTATTCCATTAGTTTAGCAACACTGTTTTAAGACGATAACTTTCAAATAATGCTTGCAACAATGATTCTAAAAAATTGAGTGGTTAATTTTTGTTTTTAAATTTTTATGAAACAGGTTTCAGAATGATTTGGGATATTTGGTTTTTATCAATTGGCTTAGGATGTTTCCGTTGAATCGTTTCGGAATTAATTGGGATGTTTTGTTTTGACAAGTAATTTTTTGATTATAAGTTTAACAAAAATTTTGTTAATTTCTTCTAAAATATATTTCAGGACACCAAGTTCATTATCGATTATTATGATTTACTAACCTGACGATTCATATGAGATGAGGGCTTTCTGTTGAAAAAACTCTAGGATTATTGTCCAGTATTATGTTGATGTTTTATTACGAAAGAACCTAAAAATAAATATTTGTATGATTGGTTTAGGAATAGTTCAGGATAATTTAGTTTGAAACGTTAATTCATAATGATAATTTTTGAATAAATCTTGTACCATCGATCCTAAAAAATTGAATTGTGATATATTGTTTTGTGCTAAACTAATTGTTGCATTATTTTCCAGTACTACATAGATATTTAATTTCGGAACAAACATTAGTGCGATTGGCTTAGAACTTGTTTAGGATGATTAGTTTTGAAACTTTGATTTGCGATGATTATTTTTCAATAAATCTTGTACCAAAGATTTTTGAAAATTCATTTAAGAGTAACTGTTTTGTGTTACAAAAATTTTGGCAATAATGTCCAGTAATAGATCTATATTTCGTTTCGCAACGTATTAAAAACAAAGACTCCAATCTTTTATTTCGTAAAAGTTTAGGCATAATGAGTTCCCAACGCTGGCTTTGAAACCGGGGCTTACGATCATAATTTTTCAATACAGCTTGCATCAAGGATTTCAGAAAATTCAATTATAAATTATTGTTTAGTTTAAAAAAAATTGGATTAATGTACAGTATTAGATGGGCGTTTTATTTTGAAAAAAAAACTAAAAACAAAAATTTTGATGATTGGTTTAGCACTAGTTTAGGAATATTCTTTTTTATACATTAGTTCATGATTATAAGTTCTAAATCAATCTTCCAACATAGATGGTACAAAATTGTATTCTAGATAATTGTCTTAAGATGAGCTCTCAGAAAATATTTTTTATAGCTTGCAGACTGTGCTCTGAAATTCTAAATTCATAACTACTTATTATTAATTTATTTCCTAAATTATTCGTATAAGATAAGCATTTTGTACTTTTTTTAATCCAGGATCAATGTCCAGTATTAGATTAATGTTTCATTTCGAATGAAACTGAAAATCAATATTTTCATGATTGGTTTAGAAATACTTTAGGATGATTCGGTTTGAAAAGTTAATTCACGAGGATAATTTTGGAATAATTCTTGTAGCATCAATTCTAGAAAATTAAATTGGGTATTGTTGTTTAGTATTTACAAAATTTTGCAATTAATTTTCAGAAATGGATGGATTTTTTGTTTCGCAACATATTAATAACAAATATTTTGATGCTTGGTTTGGGGAGAGTTTACGCATATTGATTTCTATACATTGGCTTTGAACCTGGTTTACGATAATAATTTTTAAATAATTCTTGCATCAAACATTTTAGACAATGCAATTGTCAATCATTTTTATGTCTAAAAAAATTTTTTTAATGATTTCCCGTACTGGATCGATGTTTCATTTCTAAATAAAAATCTAATCAAAAATTTGGATGATTGGTTTAAGAATACTTTAGGATTATTGGTTTTGATGAATTGGTTTGGCATAATAAGTTCTAAATAAATCTTCTACGATAAATTGCACGAAAGTTTATTCTGAATAATTGTTTTAGGATTTTTCTTGTTAATCTTTTAGAAATGGTTTGTTTTGATAACATAGTTTAGGATGATAAGCTCTAAGTGAATCTTGTTCCATAGCTTGCAGAGCGTGACCTAAGTCTCCAAATTCATTACTGCTCATTATAAATTATATTTCCTTAATTATCCATGTGAGTCAAGTATTAGACGTAGTTTTAATATGATAATTTATAAACAAATCTTGCAACAACGATTTCGACAAAAGTAAGTAGTTCATTTTTGTTTTTTGATTTATATGGTACGTGTTTAGGAATCAATTGGGATGATTGGTTTTGACAAATTGGTTTAGGATTTTTCCGGTAAATTGTTTAGGAACGAATTGGAATGATTCGTTTTGATGACTAAGCTCAGGATTATAAATTCTAGAAAAATCTTGTTCCACGGCTTGTAGCTTGTCTTTGAAGATACAAAATTTTATTTCGAAAGATGATAATAACAAATATTTTGATGTTTGGTTTAGAAATAATTTAGACTATTTGATTTCGATACTTTGGTTTTAATTGTGAATTATTGTTACGTTTATCGAAAAATTAAGATTACATTCCCGTGTTGGGTGGATATTTCATTTCTAAATATGAACCTAAAACAAAAATTTGGATGAATGGTTTAGGAATAGCTTAGAATGATTGGTTTGTATACATGGGTTTAGGACAATAAAATATAAACAAATCTTGTTTCATAGCTTGCAGAGTGTGACCTAAGTCTCTAAATTCATTACTGCTCATTATGAATTATATTTCCTTAATTATCTATGTGAGAGGAGTATGAGACGTAGTTTCAATTTGATAATTTAGGAACAAATCCGGCAACAAAAAATTAGACAAAAGTAAGTACTTAATTTTTGTTTTTTGATTTTTATGATACGTTTTTAGGAATCATTTGGGATGATTGGTTTTGACAAATTGGTTTAGGATTTTTCCAGTAAATTGTTTAGGAATGAATTGGGATGATTCGTTTTGATGACTAAGCTCAGGATTATAAGTTCTAGAAAAATCTTAATCCACGGCTTGTAGCGTGTGTTTGAAGATACAAAATTTCATTGCGAAAGGTACTTATAACAAAAATTTTGATGTTTGGTTTGTAAACAAATTAGACTAATTGATTTCGATTACTTTGCTTTCAATTGTGAATTACTGTTTCGTCTATGGAAAAATTTGGATTAATTTCCCGTATTTGATGGATATTTCATTTCTAAATAAAAACCTTAAACAAAAATTTAGATGATTTGTTTAGGAATACCTTAGAATGATTGGTTTGGATACATGGGTTTAGGACAATAAAATATAAACAAATCTTGTTCTATAGCTTGCAGACAGTACTCTAAGAATCTAAATTCATACTGCTCATTATGAATGATATTTTCTAAATTGTCCATGTGAGACGGTTGTTTTGTTTCAAAAAATAAGTCTAGTCTTCAACAGTAGAGGGATATTATATTTCGCAACAAACTTAAACCAAATATTTGGATGAATAAAAAATTACAAAAAGTCGTTAATTTTTTTGGGGGGGATTTTTGTAATACACCTTTAAGATTTATTTGGAATGATTGGTCTTGATCCATTGGCTATTAGACCAATGTATCATTTTAAAATAAACTATAAACAAATATTTTTATGATTGGGTTATGCACAGTAATTTAAAATCATAATTTTTGAACAAATCTTCTACTATCGATTCTAAAAAATTAAATTTTAAGTTGTTGCTTAGTGTTTAAAACAATCTAGGAATTATTTCCAGAATTGCATGGATTTTTCATTTATAAAGGTATTAATAACAAATATTGAAATGATTGGTTTAGGACCAGTTTAGACTAATGGATTTCGATACTTTGCTTTTAATTGTAAATTGTGATTACGTTTATCGGAAAATTTGGGTTAATTTCCGATATTAGGTAGATATTTCATTTCCAAATAAAAATCTAAAAACAAAAATTTGGATGATTGGTTTAGGAATTGTTTAGAATGATTGGTTTGGATACAATAGTTTAGGACAATAAGTTCTAAATAAGTCTTATTCCATAGCTTGCAGAATGTACTCTAAGAATCTAAATTCATACTCTTCATTATGAATGATATTTTTTAAATTCTGCATGTGAGACGATTGTTTTGTTTTAAAAAATAAGTTTAGTCTTCAATAGTAGAGGGATATTATATTTCGCAACAAACTGAAACTTAATATTTTGATGATTAAAAAATTTTAAAATAAATTCGTTAATTATTGTTTTGGGAATTTTATGATACACATTTAAAAATTATTTGGAATGATTGGTTTTAATCCATAGGGTATTAGACGGATGTCTCATTTTAAAATAAACTAAAAACAAATATTTTTATGATTGAGTTATGAATAGTTGGGCATTTTATGGTTTGAAACGTTAACTAAAGATGATAATGTTTAAATAAATCTTCTACTATCAATTCTTAAAAATTCAATGTTGAGTTATTGCTTTTTGTTTAAAAAAAATGTAGCATTGTATGAATTTTTTATTTCGAAAGGTATTATTAAACAAATATTGGAATGATTGGCTTAGGAATAGTTTAGACTAATTGATTTCGATACTTTGCTTTCAGTTGTGAATTATCGTAACGTTTATCAAAAAATTTGGGTTAATTTCCCATATTGGATGAATGCTTTATTTCGCAATAAAAATCTAAAAAAAAAATTGGATGATTGGTTCAGGAATAGTTTAGAATGACAGACTTTAAAAGATTGGTTTTTAAACGTTTGAAAATGATAATTCCAATCAAGATTTATTTAAAAATTATAACTTTGAAATAAATATTTTAACAATGATTCTACAAAATAAATTAGTTAATTGTTGCTTTTAAATTTGTATGATACCTGTTTAAGAATGATATGATATAAATGGTTTTGATTCATTAGCAATTAGACGGTGTTTCATTTTAAAAGAAACTAAAAAAATTTTATGATTGGTTTAGGAATAGTTCTGCCATCAATTCCAGAAAATTAAATTGTGATTTATTGTTTTGTGTTTTAAAAATTCTAGTATTAATTTCCAGGATTGGATGGATGTTTGATTTCGAAACAGACTAAAAACAAATATTGATATGGTTGGTTTCGGAACAGTTCGAAATGATATGGTTTGATAGGTCAATTCCCGATAATAATTTTCTAAAAAAATCTTCTACCATTGATTTTAACCAACTAAATTTTGAGTAATTGTATTATGGTAAAAAAATTCTGGGATTAATTGTTAGCATTAAAATGATATTTCATTTCACAACGAACTAACAACAAATAATTAGATCTTTGGTTTAGAATTAGCTTAGGCTACTTGATTTCAATACATTAGCTTTGACACCTTCATTTACGATAACAATTTTTCAATAAATCTTGCAATAAACATTTTCGAAAATTCAATCGTGAATTATTGTTTTGGTTTTAAAAATTCTGGATTAATTTCCAGTTTTGGATGGCTAATTTTTTAATAAATCCTGTTAGAATAATGAATGGAGAAAGAATGATAACGAAGAGATGCCAAACGACCAAAGTAGCTTCAACCAAGGATTTAAAATTTCCATTAAAATTTGAAACTAAGAGCAATTTATCATTCCCCTAAATCTTGAAAGATTGAGTTTATAAACTCCTAGTTTGAAAATCTATTAATAAAGAGCTTATTATTCTTCATCTCTTAAAATTTAATCCTCTTTGCGTTGAGCATTGTTGTAAAGAGGATTGGACAGAGAATTTGATGCAGGTAAATTTTAGACTCCCGTCGAGAGTTATTTACAGTTTATTTAATCCTCTATACCTTAGTCTTTTGAATTTAGTTTCATCAGCTTTAGTGTCCTTTGAACCTTCTTTATTGGAAAATTAAGTTTACTAACTATATTGAAACTCGAGGCTGGGGTTAAGCTTTTTCGAGTCAAAGCGAAAGTTTCAATGGAAGTAAAATCAATTTGGTAAGTTTTGGCTTTTAAAATTAGTATTTTAACTATATTTCACAAACTTCACACTCTTCCCACTATTGCCCTACATTCTCACATTTTAAATAATCCCTCTTTTTCCACTTATTTTCAAGAAACTTTAGATTTGTCCTATTTTTCTCGGTGTTTGCTGAAGTGCAGACTGAATTAATAGAACCCAATAACAAACCAAAAATAACATTCGAAGGGATTGTCATCAAAAATAATTAATACATAATTAAAGACATTTCGAAATAATTCGAGATGTTTCGAGATATTTCGAAGAAATCTGAGACATTTCAAAATATTTCGAGATTCTTTCTAGAGGAGATTTATTAAATAGGATTTGCCCGTTTGGCTTCAAAATTCAACAATTTGATTGATTTTTTTCCTTTTCCTGGGTGGGAAAATCTTTCCTATTGGAAGATTAAAATATTTTCTCAAACAATCATCTTTTTATTTTAAATATTTACTAATATATTTATATTGTTTTCTTTTTTGAATTAAAAGTATTTCTTGGTTCAACATTTTACCCTTTTGATGAAAATTTGCGTTTGAGGGTTTAAAATTCATCTCTTGGTTGAAAATAAACTTTTTTTTTTTAAATTTAAATATATAAAAATGTATACTTTAAAGCCCATTAAAGTCAAAGGAGCTTTAACGAAAGAGATTTCACACGCCTTGGGCGTGCTTAAACTTGCTCAAATTTTTGAAACTTTTAAAACAATTTAATTGAATTTTGTTTCTTTTTTTACTAAAAAATCAATCTTTGTGGAAGATTTAACCATTTTTAAATTTGCTGATATTATAAATTCTAACTTTTTATAGATCTCTGGATTCTGACCATCCAGCGAGTCAGCTTCGTTCAAACAAAGAATCGCCGATATATGCCTGGAAAAAAGATGGAAAATCGTCCAATAAGACGCGAAGCGTTGAAATCATGCCCTCTGATCCTCTGGAAGATCAATTGGAGGATCTGAGACTGAACTTGTCATTAGAAAATGATATTAAAAACGAAGTAAGTATATATATTTATTCCAAAAATTTATTAAAAAAAAGATTTTAATTCAAAGTTATTTCTTGAACAAAAATAGAAAAGAAAAAAGAGAAAGGGCGGCAATCAACCAAAATCTATTTCTTATCTTTTTTATACCTGTTGTCTCTTTTATTTTTATTATTATCAAATCACAAAAGAAAAATATTTATTACCAAGAATCGCCAACGTTTTTACACTCATACCGCAACTTTACCAAGGTAAAAAAAAACAAAAATGAAAAAAATAAAAATCAATCGAGCAGGAACAACAACGAAACCACGATGTTCTCTTTATTAACTTAACTTTATTATTTTATTTTACTTTCTCTATTTCTGATGTGCTGATTATGGATATGGCAGGTATGTTCATAACCAGTTAGCCTTTTGAGACGCATTTGGTTTTTGGGAGTCAGGAAGAGAGCATTGTGGTTTCGTTGCTGTTCCTATCTGTTCGAATTTTTTATTTAATTTTTTTTTAATCATTTGTTTTTATTGATAAAGGCGCTGTATGTGTGCTAAAACGTCGGTCATTATTTTAAACAAATGTTTTTTATTGCGATTTGATAACAATAATAATAATAATAATAATAATAAATTTTAATAATAATAATAATAAAGAGAATGAAGGGGAACAGTTTTGCTTTTTGACCCTCACCGGATTTTTCAGGCATATGTTCAAAGGTTTTTTTTTTATTCTGACCCCCATTGGGTTCTCGGTAGCAGGAAAAGAGCATCGTGGATTCGTTGCTGTTCCTGTCTCCTCGAACTTTTTATTTAATTGTTTATTTTGAAATTTTTGTTTTTCTTGATACGGATACTTTGCGAATACCGAAACGTCGGTCATTACTTTTTACAAATGTTTTTTTTTATTTTGATTTGATAATAATAATAATAAGAACAAAAAAGAAAAGGAAGGGGTACTGGTTTGCCTTTTGACCCTGGCTGGATTTTTCAGGTATATGTTCAAAGGGTTTTTTTTTATTCTGACCCTCATTTGGTTCTCGGGTGTCAGGAAGAGAGCATCGTGGTTTCGTTGCTGTTCCTGTTTGCTCGAATTTTTTTAAAAATTGTTTATTTAAAAAAAATTGTTTTTCTTGATAAAGGTGCTGTGTGAGTGCCGAAACCTCGGTCATTACTTTTTACAAATGTTTTTTATTGTGATTAGATAATAATAATAATAATAAAACAAAAAAAAAGAAAGGGAAACTGGTTTTGCCTTTTGACCCTTACCATCGTGGCATCGTGGTTTCGTTGCTGCTTCTGTCAGCTCAAATATTTTTTTTTTTTTTTTTTTTTTGCTTGATAAGGGTAAAAATACCAAAACTTTGGTCATTGTTTTTTTAAAATTTGTATTGTGAATAGAATTAATAAATTTAGATAAACTTAAGAAAAACTACAAAAATTCATTGAATTTATTTACTTTGAAGTAAATCGAGGAAAACACGAAATAAGTCTTCAGAGTGAATTGAACAAATTTACGACAACAACAAAGACCAGAAAATGTCTACGAAATTCAGTAGATTTAGAAGGAATCTCAAATAATTCAGGATGTAATCGAAATAATTCAAAGGAATTCAAGAGGATTCAGGAATGCTTACGGACCTTAATTATATAGTATAGAATAAAGAGTAAGTTGAAAAAAGAGAAAAAGAAAAGTGAATTAAGTGATGATTATGTGCAGAATTTCTTAAAATAAAACCAAAAATCCAACAATAAAATTTGGACAACAACCATATAATTCTACTATTGAAATTTGAAAAAAGATAAAAATTTTCCTAAGAAAGAAGAGAAAAAAGTTATTTTTTTAGACAGAAGTAAAAAAGGGGAACGAGAAATGACTGGGAAACCAACCAGAGCCATTTCCTTTTCTTTTTAATTCTGTCGTCTTTTTATTTTTAATATTATCAAATCACAATAAAAAAATTGCGTAACAAATAATTTTCAACGTTTCGGTACTCATACAAAAATTTATCAAGCCAACATAAAAATATGTGAAGAGCAGGCAGGAACAGCAACGAAACCACGATGCTCTCTTCCTGACAGCCTTAAATCAAGTGAGGGTCAAAATCCTCATTTTGATTTTCGGGTGTCAGGAAGAGAGCATCGTATTTTCGTTGCTGTTCATGCCTGCTCGAATATTTTTTATTTTATTTATATTCATTGTTTGCATTGATAAAAGAAAAGTGGTTTATTGTTTTTAAAACATATTTTTTATTTTAATTTGATAATAATAAAAATAAAAGAGAAAGAAAAGAAAGAGGGTGTTTTTGGTTGCCGTTCGAATCTTCGTTTCATTTTCAGAAATTCTGCTTAATAATTTGATTATTGAAAGTTAAATAAGATTTTTAGTTTGATTTTAATCTTATTTGAATTTTTTCAATTTTGATTTATATTTAATTATCATTTTTAAATTTAAGATAAACAATTTCTTTTGTCCCGAGTGGAAAATCGAAAGGCTGAAAATAAAATGAATGTTTGAGACAGTTGGAAGATAAGTAAATTCAGAAAGTAATATTAAAAGATTCTTTTTTATTTATTTAAAAAAACTCCTCTTTAGTCGCTCAAAAAAATTTTCAAGAAGTGTTCTGCTATATTTTAAATAAAAGTTCTTGAAACCTACTATATTAAATTGAATTTAAACCGTTTAATTTTTAACTAAAAAATATCAATTTTTAAACAAATAGCTCAATCTTGAAGTAGAAGAGATCAGTTTAAAAAAATATATATTAGTTATGTTAACAGTTCAATAATTATGTTTTTGCATACAAAAATAAATAAAACAGGTTTATTTTTAAAATAATTTTAATTTAACCAAGTAGTTTTATTTTCTACTAATAACATAAATTTCCAACGAAAATGACGAATATTCAATTCTAATACTTGAACATTTAAGCAAAAAAGGGAATTTTCAAACAAGTAGATTAATTTTTAAAGTTTAGGCTTACTTTTTTACCATGAAAGACGATTTAAAAAAATATAATTTTTAATTAGAAAGTACAATTTCGAAGTAAAAAATACCAAATTTCAACCAAAAAATTGAATTTTTATTCAATCTAATGAATTTCTAATTAAAATGATAAATCTTCATCTGAAATAGATGGATTTTAAACAAGACAGATAAATTTTTTACCACACAAACAAGATTTCTCAAAAAAATAAATAAATTTTCAAAGAAATATTTGCATGATAAAATATAAAAAGATTAGGTTTCAGACCAGAAGATTAATTTCAACCAAAACAGTCAAAAATTTTCACTAAATAAGATATTTTGTCAGCCAAATTTCAAATAGTTATATTTTCAGTAAAAAAATTAATTTATGCCAACAAGAAATCAAATTAAAAAAAGGACAGTTTAATTTTCAACTAGAATAGTAAATTTTTTAGTCAAAAAATTAAATTACAGCCAAAGAAAGAAATGAATTTTCAACCGAGGAGATAAATTTTCTAATACATGATGAATGTTTAACAAAAAATTTCCTCTAAACAAAAGAATGAATCTCAACAAAGTAAATAAATAATTTAAAAAGTATGAATTTGGAACAAAACATGTATTAGTTGATATTTAAACTAAAGAAGATTTAAATTTTTAATTTAAAACCTGGAATTCTACCAAAAAGAACGAATTTTCGTCAAAGAACAAAAATTTTTTATCAGATACTTCAATTTTTATCTAAAACCAATCACTTTTTAAACAAAAAGAGAATAATCTGATTTTCAATTTAAAAAATTGATTTCAAAATAAAAAAACGAATTAATTATATGTATCCTATGTTCTATCAAACATCATGCCAAATTAATTGTTCCAAAATCTTTAATTTGTTTAAAAATTATTCAAATTAAATTAAAATTATAATTTTTAATAAATCTTATACCAAAGATTCTAAAAAACTCAATTAGTGATTATTTGTTTTGGGATGTTTCTATTAAATTGTTTAGGAATGATTTAGAGTAATTGTTTCTGTCAGATTGGTTGAGGATGATCAATTCTAAATGAACATTGTGCCATTAATTGTAGAAAATTAGTTTTTGAATAATTGCTTCAGAATTTGTCTTCATAATTCTCTGCAAACAAAAAATTTCTTGACACTTGATACTGGTTTGCATATCCTGCACAATTTTCAGTTTACAATTAGCTTAGGAATCATTAAAGATTTAATCTTGTAATCTTAATCTTAATCTTTAATCTTAAGATCTTGTAAATAAATTATTGGTTTTGTCAGGTTTGATAACTTTGATTAGCTTAGAATTTTTAATAATTATTTTGCAATCAATACATTCTAGGAATAATTTCCAGTTTTAAATAGATGTTTTGTTTCGAATTAAATTAAAAACAAATATTTCGGCGATTGTATTAGGAATATATTTAGATTATAGGTTTTGATACATTGGTTTTTAAAAATTTCTTTGCGAATGATAATTTTTAAATAAAACTTTTACCAATCAATCCAAAAATTAATTTTTATATTATTCTCTTGGTAAGATTCTGGATAATTAGGAATGATTTCAGATGATTGTTTTTGACACATTGGTTCAGGAAGATAAATCATAAATAAATATGGTACAATAAATAGTAGAAAATTAGATTCTGAATTATTGATTTATAATTATTCTTCTTGTGTCCTTGCAAAACAATTCTAAACACTTCAATTCGGTTTACAAATTCTAAAAAAATTTGTTTATTTTATTGTTCAGTTTAAAAATAAATTTAATATTCTAGAATATTCTTCTATAAATATAATTCTTTAAGAAATTCTGAAATCAATTTTCAGTATTGAATGAATGTTTCATTTTGAAACAAACTAAAAACAAATTGTTTGAAAGTTTATTTTAGGATAAGCTTGGGATTATTGATTTTAATACATCGAATTTTGAACTTTGCTTCACGATAATAATTTTAAAAGATTATTTTAGGATAAGAAGTTCTAAATGACCATGCTATCGTAGATTGCGGAAAACTGGATTCTGCATTATTTTAAAACAATTTTCCTTGTTGATTCTTTACAAATAAGAATGTTTAAACACTTGCTTTTATTTTCAGATTCTAATAAAATATCTAACCCACGATTAGTTTAAGATAATAGATTTCGAATAGCAGATTAATACGAATAGCATTTTGAATAGCAGATTTGACACTTCCTGAATGATTCATGTGAGATTTTTGTCTTGTTTTCAAGTTCTGGGATTTATTTTTAGCATTGGATAGATATTTTATTTTCATAAAAACTAAAAATAAAAATTTCATTAGTTGTTTTATGAAAATTTTTGAAAGATTAGTTTTGATACATTGTTGTTAAAAATTTTTTCACCGTGATAATGTTTCTTTTTAAATCTTGCACCAAAAATTCTGCAAAATGTAATTACTGATTATTGCTTCACGATTTATCTGTCAGATTGTTAAGCATTTATTTTAAAAATTTTGGTATATTGTTATTGAAACATTGACTTGCAATTACAAGTCTTTTATCAATCTTGTACTAAATTTTCTAGAATATTCAATTGTGAATTATTGCCTTAGGAGTATTCTGGTTAATTGATCAAAAATGATTTGGGATAATTGATTTTGATAAAACGATCTTAGGGTGGTAAGTTCTAAATAAATCTTGTTTCGTAGCTTGTAGATTTTGTTTTAAGATTACAAATTTATTTTGTTTTCAAAAACTCATATTAATGAATAAATCTTGTCTCAAAGCTATTAGGTTGTGTTTACAGAATACAGAAGTTTTGTTCATTAGGATATATATTTTCTTAAAGATCAATATAACACGAGTATAATGTTTTCTGAATCTGACATTAATTTTCACTATTGGATGCTTCTCTCATTCCAGAATAAACTAAAAACCGATATTTAGATTATTCGTTTAGGAATAGTTTAAGCTGATTGGTTTGGATACATACATAGATTTGGGATTTTATGTTTAAAATAAACCTTGTTCCTCAGCACTTATGTTGTGTTTTAAAACCCACAATTTGTTATTATTGATTAGCATACTAATATTCCCTGAATGACCAATATGACATAAGCATTTTTTCATAAACTAAGAATACTTTTCATTATTGGATGTATGTTTCATTTTAAAATAAGCTATAAAAAAATATTGCGATTATTGATTTAGGAACGGTTTGAGATTATTTATTTTGAATCATATACAGCTTTGGGATGTTATCATTTGAATAAATCTTGGTCCACAGCTTTTAGATTGTGTTTAAAGATTCCAAAAGTATTGTTCATTAGGATTTATATTTCCTGAATAATCAACATGATATGAGTATTTTTCTTTCAAAAACGAAGAATAATTTCTACTATTCATGCATGTTTCATTTTCTAATAAGGTCAAAACAAATATTTTAATGATGTCAATGATGACTTATCAATAGTGTTTAAAGATTATAAATTTAGTATTATTGATTAGGATATATATATTCTAAATTCTCAATCTGATATGAGCATTTTGTTGTCAGAAACTAAGATTAATTTCCACTATAGAATGTAAGTATTCCTTTCGAAATAAACTAACAAAAAACTTTAAATGATTGTTTGCGGATTAGCTTGAGATGTTTTGTTAGGATACAAACATAAATTTGGGATCTTTTGTTCTAAATACATTTTGTTCCACATCTTTTGAGTTGTGTTTAAAGATTCCAAATTTATTGTTGTTCATTAGGATTTATATTTCCTGAATGACTAATATGACATCAGTATTTCGTTTTCAGAAAATAAGATATATTCCCACCATTAAATGTAAATTTCATTTCAAAATAAACTAAGAAAAAATATTTGAAGGATTATTTTAGGAATAGTTTTAGATTATTAGTTTTTATACATACAGAGATTTGGGATTTTTTATGGGAAAGTCTTGTTCCGCAGCTTTGAGATTGTTTTTCAAAATTGCAAATTAAGTATGGTTCATTAGAAATTATATTTCCTAAATGATCAATGTGACATTAGTATTTCGTTTTCAAAAAATTAAGATTCATTTCGACTATTGGATGTAAGTTTTATTTTAAAATAAACTAAAAACCGACATTTGGATGCTTGCTTGATGAGTTGTTTGAGATGATTGATTTTGTACATACATAGTTTTCTGATGATACGTTTTAAATAAATTTGGTTCAACAGATTTTTGGTTGGTTTAAAGTTTCCTTAGTATTGCTTATTAGGATTTATATTTCCTGAATGATAAATTTGATATGACTATTTTGTTTTCAGAAGCTGATAATAATTTCAAATATTGCATGTTAGCCTTATTTCAGAATTAACTACCAAAAAATATTTTGCGGATAGGTTCAGAAATAGTTTGAGATGATGAGTTTTGGTACACAAATTTGGGATGTTATGTTCTTGATAAATCTCGTTCCACAGTTTTTAGGTTACCTTTTGAAATTCCAAATTTATTATTGTTCCTTAGCGTTTATATTTCCAAAATGCTCAATCTTATATGCGTATTTTGTTGTAACAAAATAAGATTAATTTCGACTATTGTATGTAAGTTTTATTTCAAAATAAGCTAAAAACAAATATTTGAATTATGTATTTAGGAATAGTTTGAGATGATTGGTTATCATAAATAGATTTGGGATTTTAAGTTCTTAATAAATCTTGTTCCGGAGCTTTTAGATTGTGTTTAAAGATTCCAAATTCAGCATTGTGATTTATATTTCCTGAGTGATCCATGTAAGATTTATTTTTTTCTCAAAAAATTATCAGATCATTTCGAGTGTTGGATAGATGTTTTATTTCGAAACAAGCTAAAAACACGATTCCTCTATTCTATTGATAGAAAATAATTTGCCATTTTCTAGAGTTATAGTTACCTCGAGAATTGGAGGTATAAATTGTATTTCCTATTATGTGATCAATAAAATGTTACCTAATTAGTCCACTTCTGAAGTCTCTTAAAAAACTTTATTTTCCTAATAAATCTTGTTCCGTAAATTTTAGATTACATTTAAAGATTCCAAATTCAGCATTGTTCATTGTGATTTATATTTCCTGAGTGATCCATGTAAGATGGATTTTTTTCGACAAATTATCAGATCATTTCGAGTATTGGATAGATGTTTTATTTCGAAACAATCTAAAATCACGATTCCTCTATTCTATAGATAGAAACCAATTTGCCATTTTGTAGAGTTATAGTCCTCGAGCATTGGAAGTATAAATTGTATTTCCTTTTATGTGATCAATAAAATTTTACCTAATTAGTCCACTTCTGAAGTCTCTTAAAATTTTTTATTTTCCTAATAAATCTTGTTCCGCAGATTTGAGGCTGTGTTTAAAGATTCCAAATTCAGCATTGTAATTTATATTTCCTGAGTGATCTATGTGTGATGATCTATGAGTGATCAAAAAATTATTATATCATTTCGAGTATTGGAGAGATGTTTTATTTCAAAACAAGCTAAAAACACAATCCCTCTTTTCTACTAATAGAAACCAATTTGTCATTTTCCAGAGTCATAGTCCTTGAGAATTGGAAGTATAAATTGCATTTCCTTTTATGCAATTAATAAAATCTTACCTGAATAGTCCACTTCTGAAGTCTCTTGAAAAATTTAATTTTTCTAATAAATCTTGTTCCGTAAATTTTAGATTGCATTTAAAGATTCCAAATTCAGCATTGTTCATTGTGATATGTATTTCCTGAGTGATCCATGTAAGATGAATTTTTTTCGACAAATTATCAGATCATTTCGAGTATTGGATAGATGTTTTATTTCGAAACAAACTAAAATCACGATTCCTCTATTCTATAGATAGAAACCAATTTGCCATTTTCTAGAGTTATAGTCCTCGAGAATTGGAAGTATAAATTGTATTTCCTTTTATGTGATCAATAAAATGTTACCTAATTAGTCCACTTCTGAAGGCTCTTAAAAAAGCTTTCAGACTTCTTGGGTTTGGCGAACGTGCAGCAAGTTTAGATATCCACAGTCGTTGACGAGAACGTGTCCTGACTTGGGGAAAAAGTTGGCTTCAAAGCAGAAAGAGGGAGATAGGTAGTCCTTCCTATTTGTCTTTACGTGGTTCTTGGTTTAATTGCAAAACTTCTGCTCTAAAAGTGCCTATCCACTAGAATTAGGACTCGAATTGAGCATTTTTTTTTTTTTTTGAAATTCAAACTGACTAAATGAAAAGTGTTTTGAAACACACATTTTAAATTGGGAAAATAATAATTTTTTACTCTTTAGGAATTCCCTAATTTGTGAATGTTATTATTCGGAAATTATATTCATCGGGAAGTTTTTGATTAAGAAATTTTATTATTCAGGTATTTTATTGTTCAAAAATGTACAAATCAGAAACTTTATTATTTAGAAATTTCACAATCAGAGGATTTTATTGTTCCGAAATTTTATTATTTGGAAAGTTTTCAATTGAGGAACTTTATTATTTTGGAATTTCTCAATTTAAGAATTTTATTTTTCCTACATTTCATTATTCGGAAATCTTATTAATTGGAGATTTTTTTGCTGGGAAGCTTGATTATTGGGTAATTTCCCAATTTGTGAGTTTTATTTTTTTGAAATATAATTAATCAGGCAATTGATGAATGTCGGGAATTTTCCAATTTCAAAATATTATCAATCGTGAATTTTTCAATTCAGGAATTGTATTATTCTGAAATATTCCAATGTGGGTATTTCATTATTCAGAATGTTATTATTCGGAATTTTATTATTCGGAAATCTTATCATTCGGGAATTTTAATACTCGTTAATTTTATTATTAAGGAATTTTTTAATTGGGAAATTTTATTATTCAAGAATTTCCCAATTCGGGAATTTATTGTTTCGAAATTATAGAATTCGGGAACTTACAAATTCAATAATATTAAAAACTTTCAGGAATTTTTCAAGTCGGGAACCTTATAAATAGGGTATTTTCCCTAGATAGAAATTTTCATATTCGAGAATTTTATTATTCGGAAATTTTATTTTTCTGAAATTTTATTCTTTGGGAATTTTATTATATGGAATTTTTTTATTTCGGCAATATTATAAACTTTCGGAAATTTTCCATTTCGGACATATTAGATATTGGTAATTTTTAAATTCAGGAATTTTATTATTCGGGAATTTTATTATACAGGGAACTTTATTTTTCGAGAATTTCCCTATCAGAGAATTTTATTATTGGGAACTGATTTCATTGGAGAATCTTATTGTTTGGAAAATTTATTATTCGAAAATGTTATTTTTCAGGAATTTTCCAATTCGGTAATATAATAAACTATAGGTAATTTTACAATTAAGGTTTTTTATAATTCGGAAATTTTTTAATAGGGAATTTTATTATTCGGGATTTTTTAATCTCAGTAGTATTATACGCTGCTGGAAATTTTTTAATTCGGGGATTCTATTATTTGGAAATTTTAACTTTCGGTTATTTTAATATTTGTTAATTTTCCAAACCGGAAATTTTGTTACTCGGGAATTTTAAAATTGGTTAATATTATAAATTTTCGGGAATTTTCCAATTCAGGACTTTGATAATATAGGAGTTTGATTATTCATGGAGCTTATTGTTTAGAAATTTTCCTATTTAGGAATTTTTATTTCAGGGAATTTCATTAGTCGGAATTCTATTATTCTGAAATTTTTGAAAAGTGAGAATTTTATTTTTCTCAAATTTCCTAAAAAGAGAATTTTTTGATTCAGAAATGGTATTATTCGGGAATTTCATTATTCTGGAATTTTCCAATTCGTAAATCTTATTAATCTGGAATTTCCCAATTCGGTAATATCATCAACTATCGGGAATTTTCCAACTCAGGGATTTTCATAAATCAGGAATTTTATTATTTATGAATTTCATTATTCTGAATTTATACTTCTCGGGAATTTTTTCAACTGAAAATATTCTTATTCGGGAATTTCCCGAGTCAAGAATTTTATTATTCGGAAATTTTATTAATTGGGAATTTTATGATTCTGGAATTTTCAAAATCTTTAATATCATAAACTTTCGTATTCGTAGATTTTATAAATCGGAAATGTTTCAATTCAGGAATTTTTATGATTCGGGAATTTCCAAAATCGGGACTTTTATTGTTCGGAAATCTACAATTCGCAAATTTCATTATTCGGGAATTTTCCAATTCGGAAATATTATTTTTCGGTAAATTTTCCAATTCAGGAACTTTATTATATAGAAGTTTTATTATTCAAAGATATAATTGTTCAGAAATGTTCAAATTCAGAAATTTTAATTTTAGGAAATTTTATTATTCGGAATTTTCCAATTCGGTAATATTCTAACCTGTCGGGAATTTTCCCATTCCGGGTTCTTATGAATGGAAAAGTTTATTATTAAAGAATTTCCCGATTAGAGAATTTTATTATTTAAAAATTTTATTATTTAAAAATTTTATTATTTGAAAAATTTTAATGTTCGGGAATCTTATTATTTTGGAGTTTTATTATTCATGAATTTTATCATTCGGAAATTTTTTTATTCAAAATTGTTCCAATTCCTGGAATTTTATTATTCGGGAATTTTAATATTCGAGAATTTTCAAATTCAGGAATTTTATTATATAGAAGTTTTATTATTCGAGGATTTAATTATTCAAAAATTTTCCGATTCAGGAATTTTATTTTTAGGGAATCTTATTATTCGGAATTATATTATGGAGGAATTTTTCAAATTTAGGAATTTTATTGTTTGGAAATTTCCTAATTAGAGATTTTTTTATTTGTAAATATTATTATTCCGGAATTTCATAATTCGAAAATCTCATTATTCGAAAATTCCATGATGCGGTAATTTTCCAATTCGGGAATATTAGAAATCAAGAATGTTACAATTCGGGAATTTTATTATATAGAAGTTTAATTATTTGGGGATTCATGTATTCAGAAATGTTCCCATTCAGGAATTTTATTTTCAGGATATTTTATTATTCGTAATTATATTCTTCAGGAATTTTTTTAATTTAGGAATTTTATTTTTTGGGAATTTCCTAAATAGAGTATTTTTTATTTGGAAATCTTATCATTCCGGAATTTCATTATTTGAAAATTTCATTATTCGAAAATTTCATAATTCGGGAATTTTCCAATTCGGAAACATTATTATTCGGAAATTTTCCAGTTCGGTAATATTCTAACCTGTCGGGAATTTTCCAATTCCGAGTTCTTATGAATCTGAAAATTTCTTATTGAGGAATTTCCTAATTAGAGAATTTTATTATTCAGGAATTTTATTATTTAGAAATTTTATTATTTGACATTTTTAATATTTGGGGATTTTCTAATTCGACATTTTTATTATTCGGGAATTTTAAAGTTCCTTAATATTTTAAATTGTCGGAAATTTTCCAAATCGAAGGTATTAGAAATCAAGAATTTTCCAATTCAAGAATAGGAATTTTAAATTAATTTTAAAATATTTTAATTTTAAATTAGAAATTAGAATTTTAAAATAGGAATTTTCCAATTCGGTAATATTCTAACCTGTCGGAAATTTTCCAATTCGGGGATTTTATAAATCGGGAATTTTCAATTTCGGTTATTTTATAAATCGTATAAATCGGGAATTTTCAAATCCAGGAGTTTTTGTCGGGAATTTTATCATTCAGGAATGTTTTTTTTCCAAAATTTGTCAATGCCGAAGTGTTATTATTCTGAAAAGTCTTCATTAGAGAATTTTATATTAGGGAATTTTTATCATTCGCGAATTGTATCGCTCGAAAAATTATATTATTCAAAAATTTCTTCATTCGGGAAGTTTTAAATTCGGAAATATTATTATTCGGGAATTTCCCAATTCGGTAATATTCTAATCTCTCGGGAATTTTCCAATTCGGGGATATTAGAAATGAAGAATTTTATAATTCAGAAATTTTATTATATAGAAGTTTTATTATTCGGGTATTCTATTATTCAGAAATGTTACCATTCAGGAATTTTATTTTTAGGAAATTTTATTATTCGGAATTCTATTATTAAGGAATTTTCGAAAATTTCATCATTCGGGAAGTTTTAAATTCGGAAATATTATTATTCGGGAATTTCCCAATTCGGTAATATTCTAATCTCTCGGGAATTTTCCAATTCGGGGATATTAGAAATGAAGAATTTTATAATTCAGAAATTTTATTATATAGAAGTTTTATTATTCGGGAATTCAATTATTCAGAAATGTTCCCATTCAGCAATTTTAATTTCAGGAAATTTTATTATTCGGAATTCTATTATTCAGAAATTTTTCAAATTTTCGAATTTTATTGATCAGGAATTTCCCACTTAGAGAATTTTTTGTTTTGGGAATCTTATCATTCAGGAATTTTATTATTTCGAAATTTCATTGTCCGGGAATCTTATTATTTTGGAATTTTATTATTCATAAATTTTACCTTTCAGGAATTTTTTTATTCAAAAATGTTCCAATTCCGTAATTTTCCAATTCGGGAATTTTAATGTTCAAGAATTTTCCAATTTACAAATTGTATTATTCGGAAATTTTAAAATTCTTTAATATTTTAAATTGTCGGAAATTTTCCGATTCGGGGATATTAGAAATCAGGATTTTAATATCAGGGAATTTTATTATTCGGAATTCTATTATTCAGAAATTTTTCAAATTTGCGATTTTTATTGATCAGGAATTTCCGATTTAGAGAATTTTTTGTTGGGAAATATTATTATTCAGGAATCTCATTATTTGGAAATTTCATTGTTCGGGAATCTTATTATTTTGGAATTTTATTATTCGGGAGTTTTTTTATTCAAAAATGTTCCAATTCCGGAATTTTCTTATTCGTGAATTTTAATATGATACCAACCCCTTTTTGTGTAGGTGGTTTATCAGTGAGTGTATGTGTTAGGGGGGGGGGGGGGGTCTTTAAATGGGTGGGACCGGGCCGGTGTTGGGGGGGGGGCGGGGGGGACTTGGTTCTGTTCGGCTGAAAA
>JAAAKG020167541.1:1588-28054 GCA_010014905.2 Druon quercuslanigerum | reverse complement strand
ATATGTTTTAATTAAAGATGATTTTGTAACACTTTCTGCTTTATTGGAACAATGTCAAGGAAAAATGATAAAACTCGTGAATATAAGCGCAGGCTTAGTTAACTGTTGTTGGATCATATTTCGTCACCTTCAATAACAAAACGCTTTCACAAGTTCCGGGTTCGAAATGAAAACACTAAAATTATTTTTTTTTATACTCCTGATAAAATTCACCTTCCTATATTTACTTTCCAAGTAAACAATTTTTTGCTCATCATCTACGCACACAAATTTTGTTATTGAAAATATTATCTCCTATCGTTTCGAGTTTGATTAAATGTTTTTTTTTATCTTGCACAAATCTTCAAGAGATGTTAAAAAAATAATTATAATAAATTTAAACATTTTACATACTAGGATATGTTGACAACGCTAAATTTTAATAGATTTTCAAATTAAATTATATAATCAAAGAATCTTCCATGATCTCCCATGAATCTCCCCCTCATCGAGTTTTTGTATAATTCCTATGTTTTAGAACCTCCTGAAACCGAAAAATAGATTTTAACGACCTTATCTCTGTTATTTTTAAAAATATTTTTTAGTTTGTTAACACGATGACGTTCGAAAGAATTGACACATTGGATTGGCCTTTGGTATATTTTTTGGTGTGCTGAACTGAAGATAATTTACGTTATACGGATATACACAGCATTTACAAAGACGAAAAATGTATTAAAATGGCTTTTTTATATAAAAAAATTGAACATTTTAAGTTCAATAACGCACGATATAAAAAAAAGTCAAGAGAAAAAGTATATAATTATTTTTGAATGTTCTACAAGATTATCACAACAACTTTTTGATTTTTTTTGAAAAATCGAAAATTCAAATTTTAGCAACATAAAAACGTTATGGAAAACCAAAAATTACATTTTGCGGCCGAGGTATGCAAAATACAGAAAAAGAATCATAGACTAAAATTATGAATTAGAAAAAGATCTACAAATTTATTATGAAACACTTTTTGACAAGATGCTTATTTTTCCTTTCAGTCGTGAAAAACACCATTAAGAGTCGAAACATGTCTGTCTGCTGCGTGGGCACATTTTTTTCAGTACTTTTGTCTTCTAATTTCTTTTTCGTCTTGCGCGTAGATTTGCAAAAAATGTAATTTCTTTGTGTGTCTAATACTATTTTTACTATTTTTTTACTATTTTTACGATAACCTTTGTAAGAATTGACAGATTGGATTGGCCTTTTGTATATTTTTTTAGTGTGCAGATTTCAAGGTCATGTTCGTTAGCCAGCCATTTTGGATAAAAATTTAAAAAGTCAGCGCATTTTTAATATTTTTAAGACTACTATTTTTTAAGATTCAAGTAAAAATTCGAAGAACTATGCCACTTTTATTAAGAAAAACCAAAATTGTAGAATTACAAAATGTTGAGAGTTTTAACAATTCTGAATGGAGTTCTCGATTTCTTGATGAGAGCTCCATAAAAAAGTTTTACAGCACTTTACAATCAAGCAAATTATAAATGTTGAGAGGCCTAAGAGTTCTGATGAAAGTTCTCGACCCCTGCAGAAGAGGTCTACAAAACAGTGTTAAAACACTTTTCAATCCACCCAAAATTCAAAAAACTACGGCTCATTTAGAAACACCAAAATTTTTTAATTTCTAAAAGACACACAGACAGAAAAATTCATAAAAACCTGTTTTTCGGATTTAAGGTGTCTCAAAACGCTAAAATTTAACCAAAAATGCGCTGTTCAAATTTTGTACGAAGCTAATACCTTCTCTAGTGAGAATGTAAAAACACAGTAGATCTAGATTTAGTGTTTCCGAGAATTGACGTTGCGCGGTAATGATCGGTGAAAGGATCTGCGGGGGGATGTGTGCTGACGAGAAAATGTTCATTATAGCAAAATGAGCTTCAACAAAAGAGAATTAACAATCACTTAATTACAGTTGCCGACACTTTGAGTTTCAATTTTTAAAAGGCTGTTCCCGAATGTGTAGCGCGAGGTAAGTATATCATCGAGCGCGAAGCGCGGGAACCAACAGACGTGCCATAGAGAGGCAAAATAGATCCGAGTCTCTGGATTTAATTTCATGATCAGACCCAAAATTAACATAAAAATAGATTTGACTTCGTAAAAAAACCCTGTTTCTGTGCGGGCACATTCTCATCGACGCTTCGCATGGAGCATGCCTCGATTATGTATTTACCTCGCACTATGCATTTGATTCTTATATATCTGCCATATTTTTGCAAAATCCTTTTTAAGTTAGAGATCGCAGCCTCGAAATGTGTAATTTGGTGATTGTGAATTCTCTTTTGTTAAAGCTCCTTTAGTTGTAACGAAGACAATTTCATAACGTATCTCGCGCTTCGCCCTCGATTTTATCGAAAATGCGGACTTTTCTATATTATGTTCAATTCTATTATAGAAAATGTATAAGAAATTTATTTCTGTACATTGATCTGGGGCTGCTTATTTAGATGTTGCAAAGAATGTACAAATTTTTTTTATGATTACTTTAATATTTTTTTCTTATTTTTCATTTAATTTTATTCTTATCTACTCTCGAAAATATATCAATTCAATAAATTTATATTATTAACATTCATAATATGCTTTAATATTAAAAAAAATTATTTTCATTTTATTCTTTTAATAATTTCAAAAAAAGTTTATAATATCATAAAAAAATCATTAAACATATAAATGAAAGCTGTTTCGGTTTTTCATAAATTAAATTTTTTTTCATTCTAAACTTTATTCAGCATTTAGCAATAAGATGAATTTTGAACCAATAAAGAAGAAACTTTCAATAAACATGTTTAAGCATGTTGAATGAAAGTAATTAGTTTTCTAACAAACAAGTCGAGTTTTAAACAGAAACCGATTAATTTTCAAGTAAAAATGCCAAATTTCCATTCTCAGTTGGAAGAAATTTTTTTCAACAACCAAAAACTATTCTTAATAAATAATTTTAATTTTTAATAAAAGAAATTAATTTTCAAGAATAAAGAATTTTTGACTCGAAAAGTCTAATTTCCGACAACATAAATCAATTTTCTCCCAATTTTCTACAACAGAGGTAAAATTTTAAAGCAAATAAGGAATTTTCATTCAAAAATGACATTTTTAACATTGTAGTTGGACTTGCAATAAACAAAATAAATTTTCTTAAAAAAGGATTTTTAACCTAATAGTTGAATTTTTAACCAGTTTAATGAAACTTTAAGCAGAATTATGAATTTTTGATTTAAAAAAATAATTTTGAAACAAATTGTACAATCTTCAACCTGGAAGGTGATGCTTCAAATATGAAAATAAATTTTCTACCAAAAATAAGAACTTTCAACAGCAACCAAAATTTTTTTTTCAACAAAAAAAACGCCCTTTCAACAAAATATCTAAAAAATGTAAACAAAGAAATGCATTTCTATTAAAATGATAGTAGTAGTTGAACTGAGTTGGAATAACAATTTTCTTAATTTTAAATAACAATTTCTGTATAAAGACATATTTATCTTATATTTTCCCGTAGAAAAATGTTACTGTTTGGTAAATATTATGGAAAATAGCTTACATTTAATAATTTATTATAATTCACTAAATTTGATAACATTGCCGAATTAAAAAATTCCCCACAATAGAAAATTCTGGAAACAATATGACAAACAGTGGGAAATTTTCAAATGATCAAATTTCGCTATATACGATATTTTTCATGACACAACCGAAGTCTGACTTTTGTAATTTTTTTATTAGAAGAAATTTATAATTTGTTATATTATTACAAATTATTTGACGTTTTGTCAAATCTTATTTATTTTTAAAATTTCTGAACATTTTAGAATTTTGCAAAATTATTGGTGACTAATTTTTGCTTGATAAAAAATTCTACTTTTTGTTGAAAAATTGAACTACTTTTTTTAAAAAACAAATTTTTTGTACGATGATTCATCATTCTAGTTTAATATTCCTCAAATTAATATTTTTGGCTAAGGATTCACGTATTTCGTTAAAAATAAAAGATTTTAAGAGCATCAAAATTTCTTTGAAGAATCTTAAGAAAATGTTCAATGAAAGATTTTTCAAAAAATTTTGACAAAAATTTAATCATTTATTCAAAATATAAATTTTAGATTTTTTTTGACAAAAAGCAGAAACTTTTTAAGAATATTTAAGCGATTCAAGAGCATTAATTTTTCTTTAGGAGACATAGAATAAAAAAATAATGCTTACAATTGTTGAAAACATTTTAAAAATATTTTTAAATTTGGAAAAAATGCCAAAATTGTAAAAAGATTTTCAAAAAAAATTTTCTAGATACGTTTTGGATATATCTGTGATCTTTAAACAAAATTTTTAATTTTACTAAGAACAAAAAGAAAATTGTATTTATACAAAAATTGAAATTATAATTCGCAATTCACAAGGATAATGCAGAAACAAAATTTTTATCAACTTAAAAAAATATGTCTATCACTCAAGAGATTTTTCGGATCAAAATATTTTATTAATGTATTATTAATAAATAATAATTATAATTTAAAAAAAAAAATTTAATTCGAGAATTGTGTATTGTCGGAAACTTGTCAATATTGGATATTTAATGATTTGTTATTTTCCTGTTTCGGAAATTTTATAATTTCTAAAATATGTTTTCAAACATTTTCTTGTTCGTGAATTTTAAATTGATCAATGTTTAATTAAATTGCTAAAACTCCCAAAAAAGAAAATATTTGTGATATAATAGTTCCGTGAATAAAATTGCATAAAAATGAACATTTTCGAATCATAAAATTTATTGAAAAATTTTAATTTAATGTATTATTTTATATTTCACTATTTATTTATTCCACCAACCAAAATATGCAAACGAAAACCATTTGTTTTACAGGCTGTGTTTCCAAGGTAATTAACCTTCAACGATATCAGATTTTCGTGTGTAAACACCACATTTTTGAAAACATACTTCTAGAAAACGATTGTGACATTATTTCTTAAGACCTACTTTAAATAATTCGATAACTGTAATAATTATAATAATTAACAGTAAAATAATATTATAATAATATTTATTACAATTTTTTGCATCATTTAGAATTTTACGAAAATGTGCAAAAACCGGGTTTGACCAAGAAAAGGTCAATTTTAAACCAAAAATAAAATAATTAATTTTCCATTAGAAACGAATTTTAAACTAAGATGGTGAATCTACAACTGAGAAAATTAATGCTTACCAAACAATAAAATAAATGTTTAAAACAAAAATAAATAATTTTGTGCAACAAATTTATTGTTTAAAAAGCAATTGAATTTTTTGTAAAATAATAAGATTTTTAACGAAGAAACAACAAACAAGAGAGTACAATATTTAAAAACATGGAATAGTTACTTTTTCAGTTCAAAAATTGAAATTTTAACCAAAAAAACGAATAATTTCCAAAAATATAGTTTAATATTTAACCAAGGAAATGTTTGTTTAACTAAAATAGTACACGTTAAATTAAAAAAAAATGATCAAATTTAACTGCGTCTTAAAAAATAAGATTTTTCTAATATCCTCAAAAATTCTAACGTGAATGAAATTTGCATTCTTTTAATTAAATTTGTTATTAGCATTTACTACCAAAAACATTGCATTAAAAAGTGAAGCAGGATTTGCTTTTCAAAAATGTTGTATTATCCGCCCAAAAAAAAACCAGGAAATGGAAAATACGATCTCTTAAAGAGTATGTTACTGATGCACCTTTTTACTTGAGACGACAAATTTCACGTAGTCATTTTTGTCAATAAGGAGAAAATCTCTGTTAAATATAAAAACAAGAGAAGTACGTTTCCAACTTTATATCGACCGCAATTCCGGAAACTCTGTACAAATCAGTTAATTGTCTGTACCAAAATGAAGAGTTTTATATTGACTCTGCTACTCTTCGCTTTCGTATATCTGAAATCTGCTCGTAAGTAGAAAACTATTCAAGAATGCGAAATTGATCATATATTCACATATCTTACAATATTACAATAGTTTGCTGTAAACAAATTTAAACGCATTGCACAGTGTATTTTAAGCGTATAGCCACGTCGATTTTTTTAAATAGAATTCTAACATACGTATGTTATACTACATCATAATTTGCGCTTGTTTAACCGATTATTGATTGACTTCTATCTCTATTTATTTAGTTTTTTTTATGAATGAAAATTAAATTTATTAATTCGAGTAGAAAATTCTTCTGGCTGTCTGATGTCAGATATGACCCAGATCGAGCGACGTTCAGACTATTTAGTCACGGCAATCTAGTCTGGCCCAGATCTGAAACTGTTCAGCAATTCATCACATACAAATTTCGAAATGTAAATCAGCCAAAGTTCTCTTAACTTCTTCGAAAAATTGCCAGGATGTCTAAAATTATACAAAATAAAAATCACAACTTTTCAAAATCAATCTCTTTTTCTTATTTTCTTGGCATTCAAGTCTTGCACAGATCTGGCACTGGTCCGTAATGATTTTGAAATTCTCGTCTCGACCATATGTAGGACTAGTCTGCAATCGATAACACAAAAATTTCTAAGTGTCAATCAGTCAAATTTGTTAACCCTTTTCAAAAAACTTGCAAAGAATCTAAAATTTTACAAAATAAAAAATTAACGCTATTAAATATTTTAATAAATATTTTTCAAACGCGCTTATCTAAGACAATATTCAAATTTTGCAAAATATTTTAAACGATAGTTATAGACCTCGTCAAAATACATATTTTCTGTAACATACATTTTTTTCTAAAAGTGTTAATTTTCGAAAAAATTAGTGATATCATGGCTTTCTGCGTTAATGTAAGCTAGGGTAGGGGTTTGAACAACATTATTTCTGTGAGCAGTCACATGGGTACCTTCCCGCCTCAACGGAACATGGATAAGGGGTAGGGGTTAAAACAGCAGTATTTCTCTGACCAGTCGCAGGGGTGACTTCTCGCCCCCACGGGACCTGGAAAAGGGGTAGAGGTTTAGCCAATATTATTTTTGTGACCAGTTACAAGGGTGCCTTATTTCCCCCACGTGACCTGGAAAAGGGGTAGGGGTTTAAATAAAATTATTTCTCTGACTAGTCACAGGTGTGACTCCCGTCCCCAAATGACCTGGAAAACGGGTAGGGGTTTAAACAACATTATTTCTCTGATCAGTCACAGGGGTGACTTTCCGCCCCCATGGGATCTGGAAAAGGGGAAGCAGTTTGACCAAAATATTTGTGTGACTAGTCACAGGGGTGCCTTCAGGGGTAGTGAGAAATGGTAGGGATTTGTTCAGCATTATTTCAGTACATAGTCACGGAGGTTCCTAATAAATATTCGAAACAGAAAATATGTACCTTAATGAAGGTACCCACCTCTCATTCCAAATCCAAAAAAAGAAATTCCATAATTATTATTATTATTCTTAGTTAATTAATTTTGAATTCTTTAAACAAATAGCATTTTTTAACTAATTTTTTCCGAAAATTTATTTTTTTTCCTTCAAATTATTACTATTAGTTTAGTAGAATATTGAATAATATTGGATAATTTTTTTTAACTTTTATAGCAAATTGAATTTGTTTAAATAATTTTTGTCTGAAAATTCGCTTTTTTGTTTAAAATTATTACTATTGGTCAACTGGAATATTTAATAACAATATCATATTATTTTTTGATTATTTAAAAAAATAGAATTTGTTAAAATAAGTTTAATTCGAACTGCTTAATTATGGAAAAAATTGCAATTGTTTGTTTTAAATATTTCATAATTGTATAAACAATAAATTATCATTGATTTTCCACAACCTTGATTATTATTGTTATTATTAGTTAAAAATAAATAATAATTTATTGTTTCAACAAATAAAAAATATTTTTAAATAAATTTATTTCACTTAATGAAAATAAACTGGCAGTTTAACGATTTTTTGAAAAAAAAACATTTCCTACACAAATGGGATTTGTTGAAATATTCAAAAATTAATTAACTAATGTTGCTAAATATTCCACTAGACCAATAGAAATAATTTTTAAAGAAAAAAGCGAACTTTCGGAAAAAAATTTATTCAAACAAACTTTATTTGTTTAAAAATTTTAAAATTAATAAAATGATCGTAATGAATATTCTACTCTACAAATAGTAATACTTCGTAGGGAAAAAAACGAATTTTGAAACGCATTTATAGACTCAAATTCAATTTGCTTATGTTAATAAAAAGTAACTAACCAATTACAATAAAAATTTAGGTACGCCAATATTAATAATTTGAAGTCAAAAAAGACAAGATTATAGTGTTTAAAAGGTCGATTTCATGAAAAATTGGCATTTTTAGTTTTAAGGGTAGTTTTCAGGTACTCGTAAGGTTGTTTTAGGGGTGTTAAACCCATATGTCTAATACATGAAATTCTTCGTTGGATGATTCCTGTCACATTTTTTCAAAACCTAAATAATTATTCTACAAATTCGAAATAGTGATTTTTCCCCTGTTCAAATTAAAAAAAAAGAAAAATGACTACCCAAATGGCCACATAGACTTTTTCACCTGGGATTCTAACATATGTTACACTACATCATAATATGCCCGTACCTAATCGATTATTATTTAAAGAATAATATATATATTGTAATCGCCTATTTTTAGGGCGTCGTTAACCTGAGCGAATATTATACATATATTTATTTGTAACGTAACCTCGAGAAAGCGGAGGTAAAATTTCAGAGAAGAAAATACTTTTTTAAAATTTGAGGCTTCAGCCTGAGAAATAAAAATTTATTATTGAATAAGCTTAACATAGGAACTTTTACCCTGAAAATAGCCGTAGGCTCGGAGACTCTCGGAAAATAGAAATTATCGGATTTTATAATTCTGACATGCAGAAGATCGCTTAAGATAAGTCTCTTCTTTCGACAGCATCAGAGCATATTATCCAACTGGGCACTCGTGAAGAAAGCTTATTCGAAATAAAATTCCAATAAATTGGAATAGTATTTCTTTTTTATAAGGGAATTCTCCGACAATTTCCAGAGGGTTTAGACTCTGGGCTTCTCCTACCAACTTGCTTCTGCGATCTGTGCTTTTCAGCTACAAGATCCAGATCCCTGTTTTTCGGCTGGGGTTTTTTATAGTCTCACTCCAGTACTCCCTTCTCGATGTTACGCAACGTCGTCGAGAAGGGATTAGCTGGAGTCTGCGCTATAGGGTTTCTCCTGTGAGATGCTATTTTTCAGATGGATCACACATGAGATAATAATTTTGCCTATTTATAGGCAACCCTTGTAGCTGGAGGGTCACAACTGCCCCCAAAAATTAAGGCGGAACAATAGAAAAAACCAACACAGAAAAATGATTTATACAGGACGCAGAGAAAAATAGCAGAAGATCCTATGACATGGTACCAGGCTGATAATTATTGAATAAGAACATTAATGAATCTTGCATGAAATGGGATATCGTTATTCTTTTATTGTGACGTCCTCATTTTCTTTACGATGTGGTTTGCATCCAAGATGAATTGTCGGCTTTCCATCTCTTGGGTTTTTGTCCCCATAAGGCCTCATACGGTGTAACGTCCGTGGTGAGAATAAAGCCTAGAAATTTCGTCTCTTTTTTAAAGAAGTCCTTGTAGAGCGAGATCCAGACCTCTGATCAGTACATCAGTGCCTGTTTTCAAACCCAACCGTACTACTCGAAATTCGTAGCTTCGATCTTGGTGTTAAAACTCTGTATATTTTCTTGATTCTGGGTGCAATGGTATTTGCCAAAAGCTGCTAGTAATGTCGAGGTTTGACATGACGTTCCTTCCCTTGCATTTCTGAAAAAGAACTTCTGCCGGTTCTGGACGACCCCAATCTCCGATTATGATCACATTTAATCGTCGTGCATCCAGGCAGAGTCTAATCTTTCAATCCTTTGAATCACGGCCACTATGGGGTTGATATAAGGACTGCTGAATCGTTGAATGACGCTAAGTCTCAGCATACGTTGAACTTCTTCTTCTACCTTTCCCGTATTCACCATCGAAATTGGGTAGCTTTGACCTACAAATGGCTTCTCTTCCTTTATTTTTTTAAACATCCGGGTTCTCTTCGAAATACTCTTTAATGCGCCCATAATGTTTCACCGAGTCTTTCTTTCGCTTAGACGTTAAGCGCTGACTCTCCTTCATTTTTGTTGGATTTCTTCTTGTGAGATTTTCAATGAGAGCTCTCTAATTATCGGCTCGACCTCTCTCTTTCTCTCTCTCTCTCTCTCTCTCTCTCTCTCTCGCACCTGGGTTTTATTTTCTTCGATGGCTGACGGCTCGATGTTGCATGAGCTGTGCTCTCCATTTTGTTTCTCAGTTCCCTCCTCTTGTCATATTCTTATTGCTGTTTTGCTAACTAGATAGAGGAAGGTCAAAGTTTTTGAGTCTAGATCGATATTCGTCTTGTACTCATCCAATACGTCGATCCCAATTATGCACGTACGCGAGAGGCGTGACCACTACGCTTCGCACCTTTATAGCCACGTCCTTGATGGTGAAATGAAGGGGGCCAAACCTATTAATGCCACCAAAGCCATCGTGTGTGTAGACTTTAAGGCAACAGTGATGCCATAAAGTCGCTTCTAGATTTTTGCACTTGCATCCAGTTCTTCGGTCCATGACAGCCAGAATGACTTCTAGCTGTATAGCTTGTTCTTTAATTTCCAGTTGTTGTTCTCCCAGTTTCAATGTACTCGTTGTTCCGCACTTATACCTTCTAGTGAATATATCCGCGTCCGTCTTACTCGGATTGACCGATAGACAACTTTAGAAAAACCGATTTACTGTCTTATAAGGAAAAACATCATTTGACTCTGAAGACCTTCAGCTCGTCGATAGAAGCGCTACAAGACACCTCTCCTTTCGTGAGACTTATACGTACCTGGGCGTGCCACAGAGCCGCATTCAGGATGTGACATCTAGAAAGGATACTCTACGTAGCAGATATGAACGGCTTATCTGGCAGATTTGGTCTTCTAAACTGTCGACGAGAAACAAAGTATCTGCAACGAACATGCTTGTCGTCCCAGTAGTACTCAATTCATTTGGAGTGGTTCCATAGACGAAGAATGAGCTCAGATCCCTTAATATCAGAACGCGAAAGGTTATGCATATAAACAAAAGCATACATCTTACATCACAACAGGATTATTTTAGGTACAGCACATAGAATCGCAAATGAAAAAGACCCTTTCCTTAAAATGGTTAGGAAGCATGCCAAAGAGGGCAAGGGAGAGTTTTTATACAAAGCAGCGGAGGACGCTACTATAACACTCGGAATTAACTTCAGTAATATGGGTGAGCAAATCTTATCCATCTCGAGTGCACACTACTAAAAGCTCGGATTCAGAAATTTAAGGGGAAAACTTCCCGGAAAAGTTCTTTGATAAGAGATAGATACCTTGTAAGGGAGATGCGAGCTTTGTATCCGGAATATTCTGTTAAATTAATCGTCCTTATTATCAGCGCTCTTGGAGGTTTCAAGCTTTCAGCGGTTAATTGCATGAAAAATATCCGTGCATGCGAATAATATGCTGAAACACTTGCGTGGAAAATGCAGGAGGCAGTCGTCCTTGGGTCGCTCCGTGTCTTAATGGTGCACGAGACTTTTACTGAATCGTCATATTGATTTAATCACAGACTGCAACCACCACCAATTCCCCACCTGCGCACCTGGTGGATTAAATCGTTGCTCTGTCCCGTTCGAAGCGAGACACGAGGCTAAAAGGGCTCACTCCTTTGAAGCTTCTGAAAACATCACTCTCAGCTTGACGTCTGACGCAAAAAACGTTGTACGTAAACGTTGTAGTAGTTCGCAAGTAAATGCTGAGGCTTTATGGCTCGATGCAGTAGGCATGTTAAACATCGATAAACGAAGGCCCTCACAAATGATTGACCACGTAGAATCCAGTAGGTTTGTCTCAAGATTCCAAAAGGTAGCTGGACATAACCATGAAGACAACGTCGATCATGAAAATCAACAAGAAGAATCGTCAGCGTTGATTCAGAGCTGAGAATGAGAGAATATTTCTCATCAGGATCTACGGCTGCATTCTGCAACCTACTCAAAGCAGTTGTTGAGAATCTAAGGAAGGTGTTTAATGACCTAACTTGCTTTTAACAGCAAGAAAACTTCCTGAATATAGAGCCTTAATGTCTGCTTTAAAATAAAATTGCTGTTCGTGTCGCATTCGGTATAGGCTAGCTTGCTTAAGTTCTAAAGGTAAAAGGAATGATGACTATCAACAGGAATGCTTAAACACATGTTGAATCAATCGTTGTAACCAGGCAGTCGTTCGTAGATGTTTATTGGAAGAAGAGTAGCGGTTGAGAATTACATACATAGTTGAAACACAGCTAGAAGTATAAACTTTTAATGTTCGCTCTTCTAAGTTCACTTCAAGATTAACTAAGTTTGGAATTCTAGGCCAAAGATCTAGAAACAAAAACCAATTTACGCCTTGCCACCATAGAAAAAATGATGATAGCTACTTTAGAGATGGACGTCTTGCAGCAGAATCAGCAGGGTTTATGAAATATGAACACCACATTGCTGTTGGTATAGTGGTTTGGATGTCAGAAACTATATTGGTTATAAAGGTCTTCCATTTTGTAGAATGACCGTGAACCCACGCCAGCGTGATTGTTGAATTGTACTATGAATGTATGGGAACATCCTGCAAAAGTGTTTGCAGAACGTGATGCATAACTTGAACGAAAAGAACTGCTCCGCACAGTTCTGAGCATGACAATGATATCTGTTTTAAAGGAGCGACCTTATTTTTCGAAATCAATAGCGAAACTGACTTCGTATCAAAATCAAAGGTCGCTGCAGCGAAGGCTTTCTTCGGAGCATCGGAGGATCCATGCAGCTCATAGGAACCAGAAGATGAACTGAATTTCATCCAATGTGGTACTTCAATTGAGGATATGTAACGAAGGCTGTCACGATACGCAAGCCAGCGTTGGCGAACCTCATTCGGAACAGGATCGTCTCAGGCGATCTTTAAAAGCTGGAGAATTTGAATAAGGATGTTAGCTGTTATTACAACTGGACTCAACCATTCCAGTCGATGAAGCAGCTAATATATTTCACTTAACATGTCACGTGTTGTGATGAAATCTAAACAATATAATAACTGAATTTCGAAAGTTATCACATATCGTTAATGATTTCTAGAGCGGCCCTGCATATAAAACGATCACGGTAATTCCGCGGACATCGGCTGAGACGAAGTTCGAAGTTCATATGGAATTTCTTTCTAGCAGATCCGAATCACTTGACATCCATTTCTGAAGTGAAAAGCCGCCTTCTATGAAAAGTCGATGCAATTTATTCTGTAAAGAAATTGCCTCCTCGAAGTTATCTGCAACTGCGATTATGTCGTCCAGGTAGGTTTTTTTATGTAAAAATTCTGGTGGCTTTGGATAGTTTTCACCGTTATCAAGGGAAAGATGTTGAATGCAACGAAGTGCAAGAAAAAGAGCACAACACTAACCGTAGGTTATAGTCGTGAGTCAAAACGTTTTAACTCACTCATTTGGTGATCTTCTCCAAACGATCAATTAAAGATCCTGATCGTCTCTGTGTGTCTAGATTTGCCGGTACATTTAATCTACCTTTGCACAGAGAGCTATGTGCAAACATATTCAACGAAGTCTAATTTTGACTAGATTTGGGAGAAGTGTAGTTCCAGTGGGCAAGCATTCACTGAGCGAAATTTTAGCTTCAGTTTTCTGAAATTTTTTTAAGGCTATTCTCAACTTGGTAGAAGCGCTAGATTTACATTATAGTCCGTAAAATTAAAGGTGAAAGGAGCGAGAAGAGTCACAATAATTAGAAGATTCTTCAATAATTCCTCATAGGCCCTTAAGAAAGAAGCGTTACCAGCAAGGCGACGTTTCATGCGCTAAAGCATCCGTAAAGCTGGATGAAACGAATTACCAAATGATGTAAGAATTGACACGAAGGTTGACATAAACTCCTATTATTTAGACGTCAGTATAAACATTGATGGAACCTTTTGTTACTCCCAATACTTTAAAGGTCAAAGACCACGCTGTTTTTCACAAAAACATGCATCCCCATCACTCAAGAAGGATCATCAGTTGATCTAAGTAACAAATTTCATGTAGTCTTCACAGATAAGGTCAAATCGAAGTATGTTTCCTGAGTTACAGGAGCGTTAAATGGAACTTTCCAAATGTTCAAAAAGCCGGTAATGCCAAGCGTCTGCTTCTATGATCACGTCAATTATTTTTGAATTACCGGAATCTGGGTTCTCTAGATTTCAACCTCCAAGAGGAGACAAACTCCCATGCTCTTTTCGAAAGGTGGGCGATATGGAATAAGACGCGGAACCACGAGCGCGTTCAGTGGGTACGCAAAGTCGGATTTGAAACGTGGCGCAGGAATACGCGAGTCTGCACCGTGATTTTGTTGTAGGTCGCCCTGCACTGACAGTTCACACACCTAATTCACAAATTGAACACGCGAGGTTCAGTGCACGCATAAACACTGAAGCACCACTAATTGACTTCACTCTAGAAATTGTTTTGAGTCGTGATCCCCATCAAGCAAATTCTTGTGATAAAGTATCAACGTGTTGATTGAAACCATTTGTTTCTTAGATCTCTCTCTTTTTCAGAGGTGGACCATGCTTCTGTTGACATTTTGGTTGCCTTGCTATTAGTAAACACTTTGTAATAGCGTCCGTGCTTAACGCTAGGAAAGACACACTGGGTACCTACACAGAAATTAAAAGAATGTCACCTATCCCAATTGTTTTCACTTCTGCAAAGCTCTGATTGCATTTTTATACGCACCTGTAGAAAGCAATAAGCCCATGGAAGAGCTTTTTCACTAAAGCGATGTTTGAATTTAGAGATAATAAGCACATTGTATCCAATTCGCGACTCAAAACTATTAGGAAGATTCTAAACGCGTAAAATATCATAGAAAAAGAGAAAAAGGAACAGTACCAAAGTTAGCGAAAGAAACAAAAATCACATAATAAAATTCCATTATTACAAGAAAAATGAATGGAATCCTCAGTGAAATTATTATATCTTAATTAACAATACAAATATTCAAAATTTTTATATTTTGTCAGCTATTTATTATAAATTACATTAATTTTAAATTTGTTTGATGAAACAGAAAAAAAATTAATTTCTTTGTAAGAATATTTATAATAATGGTAGTTGTTGACTAATAGTTATTAAATATTTCAAATACTATTTTTAAGAGATATACCTTTGTACACCGTATGAAAAAAATAGTTTAGAACAATTGTTTAAGAGTATATCTGCAATAATTCTGATAGATAGAGGCTTCTACTAAGTATTTTATTCGTAGAAGAAATAGCATTCGTAGAATGTGCAATTTTGAAGTTTAAAAAAATTGATTATTTGTGGATATAATATACTTCCCTCGTATAAACATTTGCCCACGGACATAAACGCGCACAGTTTTAAAAGTTCATCTATGCACGTGTACAGTTGAGCAAGTGACATGCGTCAAAACCAAAACCTTCATCAAAACGAAGACCGATTGCAATTCATTCAATCACATTTCTCAACATTATTTTTCCACTTCTAATTCACACAAAATTTATTTTATGTTAATTTTCTCATAACTAAAATGAAAGGAACACATATTTGGTAACATAATTCTGTTATTTTAAATATATTGTAGGCTTTAATACTGCTTTTTGCATCACTTTAGGTTTTTTTATATTCCTAATTTTCGATGATGACAATTATGTCTACTAACGCACAATCTTTTTTAATAGTAAACATATCAGAAGGCCTTATAAAAAACAAGAAAAAAGTCTGATTTTTAATACATATTCATACATATCAAAGACGTTTCATGTTAGGACTCTTCCTTGCAATTTATTAGATTTGAAAGCTAAACAATTTATTAACAATTCTTATTTTTCCTAAACCATATTTTATGAAGTTTTACTTTAAAAACATATTGAGGAAATTGATTTTTTAAAATAATTTTCAAATATCTTTACGAAGTATATTAATCTCAAAATTCATTAACTTTGTTTTGATCAAAGAAATACCTTTTTTGGATGTTCGTCTAAAAAATTTGTTTATAAAAAATCCTTCATTTTTTGTCTTACAGAAGCAGCGTATTTACCACAGGGACCCTTTTCGCAAATCAGCATTAAGGGAAGGAGGTATGAGATTGGTGTATATGCAGGAGGTAATTATAAACTAAATCCATTATTTCTTACCCCCCCTCCCCCCCGCTAACCAGAGATCTTCTCGTGATATTCCTGACATGAGGGAATCGTTTCTAATTCGTTAGGGGCTACCGAAATACGGAAGTTCTTTTCAGTGAGAGATTGTTAGATATTAACCAACCCCGAGGTAATCGAAATGAATTTGCAAAGTTGAAATGTTGTGCTTCTTCAATTATTATAAAAAAGACTTTAGATTAAGTTTTGTGAAGGTTCGTTAATGATTATACGATTAATTATTATACTGACCCTCGTTTTCAATGATAATTCAAATATAGGTAGCCAGAGAAACCAAATCTTTCCCCAAGAAAGTAGCCTTGATTATATATTTTTATTTTCTTGAACAGAAAATTTCAAACTGTTACTTAGTAGAATCAAATTATAAAGACATTCTTAATTATTTACAAGAAAAACACACAAACAGTTGACTTAAGAAGTAATATGAAATATCTTAGAATAGGAACAAAAAATAGAGTACCATAAGACATACTATAGCGATTTCTTTGCTGCCTTCCTATTTCCTAAAACTTGAGACGAAACTGTATTTTTTGTAGTAACTATCGGCCTGCGAACATCAGGCTGCAGTATTCAATTTAAAAAATTCCTAATTTCGGGTTTTAATCGTAAAAAAAAGATTATTAGTATTTTCTAGTAGTGTTTTAGTGATTTTTATTTAATTATCCAATTTGAGAGCTGTACATCTTTCTGGTGAGTTTCGGAAACATGGCAGCAACAAAGGACTTTGGACTTTACCTGTCTTGGAGGTCTTTATCGATCTTGTTATTTTAATCTTGAAACCAGTGCTACTTAAAAAAATATCTTCTAGTTTTATAGATGCACACATTTCTTTTCTTTGAGCTGTGGCTGAGGCTAATAGCATCACAGTTTGCAATCCTCTTAGTCTCCTCATATCTGGGTTTTGGGGGAATTGTTCAGAATACTTTTTTGATGTGCCTCTCAATATTTTTGGTTTCAGAGATATTATCACCATTTTTTAAGGGGATTGCACCCCTCATAAAGATTATAAAACCAGAAAGAGCTTCTGCTTTAAGTTTCCGAGATAGGGACGAGATGGGGATAAAATTAACACTCACGTGCGCAAGGGGGAAACGCATAAAAGGTTTCGTTACCCTCAGATAGAGTAGAAGCATCAAAAATAAATGCTTCCGGATCTAGAAATTTAGAGTAAATTACAATAGCAAGAGCAATCACATCCTGACAATAAGGCGTCTCAAAAAGTTCATTTATTAAATTGTATTGCTAAGAATTTTTTCCGTTTTAAACTATTTTCAAAGATCACCGATTTGATACTTCTTCTTATCCGTTGAATTAATGGTAAATTTATAGAATCAATCATAAAACCTATAAATTTACATTTTTGCTGGGACATTTATGAACCTTTTTTCGTAATTTATTCTCACACTTTAATGTTTAAGGACGTCCATCGCATCTTTTATATTTTCCGCACAAAGGGTTTGAGATATATGAATAAAATCAAACTCATCTGAACATAACTCTAGCAACATCCCTTGAATCTAAGTTTTTGTATCACACGTTTAATTATTTTTGTGAACGCGTATGTACAATAGGGTGGTCCCAAAATGCATTGTGAATTCTTTTTTCACTCTAGAGAGCAAGACACCCCCCTTCCCCCAAGTGTCCATTTCCGGAGAAAGAAAATCCTTTTTTTTTTTTAATTTAAATGTTAACACGTACCACCTGGCACTTCAAAATCTCATTAAATTAACATGGTAAAATTTTTAATTTTCGAAAAATTGAAATCATGTTCCAGGGTTTCATCGAAACGTGCAAATTTAAATTCGCATTGCATTCAATTTCACTTTTAACTACATCTTAAACCCTTGATCTTGAAACAATTATTAACCAAAAATTCCCTAGAGATATAATTGTCCCTCAATCCAGGGTCAATTCTAGCATCAGTTCTTAGTGAGTTCATTTTGCTGATCAATAATTATGGATTTCAGTTCATCGAGCATCTAATGATTTACAAATTTTTTTAAGTGATTTTATAAAGGGTATTTCGCATTCCCTATGTGATTGCGCAAACTGCTTCCTAGTCGTTCCTACGCTGGTTTCCTAATTACTAATTTTTCTCTTTTTTCTCTTTTTTTTAAGGAAGGATCATAAATGACTTTAATATTAATTTTACAAGAAGGACTCAGTGTCGCGCAATTTATCGCCCTTTTTTCCTACTCCTTTTGTCTCATACGAGTTAGTATAGCGATGGCGCTTCCTTAAAATCTTAGCTCACAAAATTCTACCTTTTAATGCTTGTGGTGATTAGTGGTGAATTTCTGATACCATTTAGGGGATTTCGCTAATCCCTTGATATTGAAATTTTCCACTTTGCATCGGGATAGTCGATGCAAGCTTTTTTTTATTTCGGTCGGGGCCTCATTGATAAATTCCCCGAAACGAGTTGGGTTGAAAAATCAATGACTCCCTAGTGGCTGAGAGCAATGCATTGTCTGCGGTTTTTCGACTGGTGATTATCGCTGCTTCTAAGCACTCTGTATTTTAGCAGGATGTTAATTTGATGGACACAGTTTTCGATGAATGGCATGCACCACCAGTCTAAAAACTCGACCTCGAAGTCATCACACTAGTGACAGGTGAGCGCGTCCTGTCGAAAGGAATAGATCACCCATCCTGATTTTCCGACAGCTTAGGTGGCTTCAAAAGGAGAGAAAAGCACTTGGATTCTGGCCACCCCCTCTAAGAGCACACCCCGGCAGCTCGTGGGGACCTCTGAGTACTGAAAGTTCTTATTTTTTAATTTTTTTTAAAGAAATATTCGTGATTCATTAATCCTATCCTGCGATCCTGCTTCGGTTCGCTGGCGAACGGATTTCCTAGAACTGTTATCCTATAGCGGTAATGGAGGAAGCCGGACACCAAACAAGGTCCTGCTCAGGTTGCTTAGTGCAGACTGACTTTTCCTTCATAATCACGTTATCGGACTTCTCAAACCTCTTAATACGGGGTTGCTCAGTAGCGCATATATTTTATGCTTAACCCGCTTTTAGATGAAATTTATGAATATAGAAAAATTCTATATACTGAACAGTTTCATTGTCCAACTTTCAAAGACATGAAAAAGATATCCCGCTTGTTTGTGCACCTGTATTATTTCTTCGATGACGGCTGGCTCATATTATGGGCCGTCTTGCTAGGGTTAAGGAACTGAAAGTCTGGGTGTCTGCATAGCTTTGGTTTGAGCTTAACTTGTCGATCGCCCTTTGGATAATGCCCCACCTCACGATAACGTTGACGTGTAAATGTGTAGTTTCCCTGTGGTGTTGTGTTTTGTTTTTAAGTTGGCTTTTTTTGCCTCATCTCTGCACAATCCTTTCCGCCTTCGTGACGTCCGTGACTTTTTCCTGCAGGCCATTTCTGTAAAGTCATTTGTGGGAAAGCATTGCGTCTACCACCGTTTTTACATTTTTCTTTAGTTGTCGTCTGCTAAAAGATTTCTTTGTCTCTGTTGTCTCTGAATGTTGATGAAGAACATCAATCGAAATTTGAAACTCATGACTTGTGTAATCTATGAGCAAGTCCTCATCCCAAAACTTTCTGTTAGATGATCTAACAGTGCAGACACATCTACACTTAGCGCTCATATTGCTATGCCCACACGATTCTGGATTTCTACAAAAATGTTTATCACTGACTATAAATTTAAGAAATTTAAATTAGACTAAAATCGAAATTAAGAATACTATTTAACGTTTAATAATAAAATTGATTCAAACTCTTAAAACAACAGGAATTTAAACACTAAATTTAGACCACATCGAGCAATTAAAAAATTTTCCTATTGCAATATAAAATATAAAATATAAAAAGAATTAAATACAAATAATATCATCAACGTTTAGGTACCCATACTTAACATTTATCAAGGCAAGAAAAATGTTAAAAGGTAAAAATTCACAGCAACGAAGAACCGGTGCCTTCTCTTGGATGCCTGAGAATCGAATTAGGATTATTAGGTCAATCTGTCACAAGAACAATAGAAATATCTGTCATAATTATATCAGAATTAGAGAAAGTAAAAGAAAAACTAAATTCAGGAAGCAACACCGTTAAATGTGATAAATCATATTAGCATAGCTTTTATTTAACTTATCCAAATCGGTTCTTAAATTATTAGATGACTTTTTTTGTTTATTAGTATAAAGCATTTCCATGTATTCTACTTTCTCTCATTACTTTCAATATGCAAAATTTTAAAATTATCCCACTCAAAATCATGGTTAAAGTCAACAAATCTTTTTGCATGTCTGGCAAGAACACTCTTATAATAACGTCCAAAACGACCATCACTTTTGTGCTCCTCTATCATAGTGATAGGAAGTCTGTCAGTCTGTTCCACGTAATTCATCTTACAGATCCTGCAAGTGATCTTTTAGACAACGCAACCTTCTTTAAAAACATATACAGGATATTTGCAAAAATGTGTTATTGAATCCATTTTAAATTGTATACGGAAAATAGTATGAATTTTAAACTTTTTCAAAACAAGTCCAATAGTTTTAGAAATTTGAACAAAAAATAAAATAAAAAAAGTATTAACTAAACTATATTCCTTTAACTAATTTTGATTACCTGCGGGCAAAACATTACACTGTTTTTTTTATTTGTTGAATTCTAATTGCAAAACGTATCTCAAATAACTTTTGTGGACAATGCTTTAGAACAAGAATATTCTGTGTGAAATGAAAAATGTTACGAACCTCGAGCTCTTTTAACTAAGTTTTTGATTACTGCAATTTTGTTTTGAAACAGTTTAGCAGAAAAGATATTTAACATTCCACCTGAATATTTACTTTTTCTATAGCAATTGGTAGTAATATTACCATCCCGACCCTGAATCACTTCTGTGTCCAAAAAACTGATTCTATTATTCTACAACTGAAAATAAAAAGACAAAACAAAATCTAATTTCTTGAAAGCAAATACCTCCATATGTTCCATTACTATTTCTGCTAAAATCGAAAAAATTACTGAAACTATGGGAGTACCCAACTTCTGTCTTTAAAAAGATCCATTAAAATAAAAATAAGTTGAACGCATGATAAAAATATCCTTCCCGTAAATTCTGTTTGACATACTCGATTACTACTTTTTGTATTATCCTATCTATTTAAAATTGACTGTTTAACTAATTCAAGGGGTATATTAGGAAACATTGCAGACATCCAAAGAAATTTTAATGAAGTCATCCGGGACCGTTTTTAAAATAATTGTTTTGCTGAATTCCCAGCTATTTTTAATGTTGGGTTCTGAAGTGGAGATAGAGTCTTTAAAAATTAAATTAAAATTTTGTTCTGAAAATTTAGAGTGACTATTAAGAGTTAAAGTATCTATTCTTAAGGAATAGCCATCTTTGTAAAACTTACTTAAACCATAACGTCTGGCATGAACTGTGTCTTCACTATTAATATCAGTCCATCTTTTCCCAGAAGTCCTTTCCTTCTCCAATTAGGAAGCATCTTTAAAGTATCTCTTTTTAATGTGCTTAACGATATTCATGTTTTTATTTAAAACTATAATGATTAGAAAGCAATATCTCCATATCCCTAAGATAATCTGATATTTTTCATACAAACAGTAATACCGCCTTTATTGGCACTCTTGCGAGCTATATCAGGGTTGTTTCTAAGAAATCGTTTCGTCACCATGAACACCTTGTTTCAATCAAAGATTTTTTAACAGTGCTGTGAAATTCGAAAACAATCTTTTTATTTTGATTCATCATTAAACTAATTTTCTACAGGAAAATTTTAATTTCCATGGGATCTTTAAAGAAGAAAATGAGGATCCTAGCTTTGTGAATTTGACAGATATTCAAATTCCTAATTTAGTTACAGATATTCTCAGATTAGTTAAAGGTTTTAGTAACTGGTAATAAAAAGTAATTCGAAACAAACGATTTAAATAGTGAAAGATGTTAAATCAAATATGCTTAAACTTTTTATTTTGGATCAGCAAGATTTCCGAAACAAGAGCAAGAGTCTGAAAGATGTCAAAGAGCTTTGTTGATGAAAAAATATTTGCATATCAGTTGTGTTGATCGTAAAATTGCTAAAGGTTTCTTGACGAAGAAAGAATTTTTTAGAAACAACCCTGATATAGTTTGCTTGAGTGCTGATAAAGGCAGTATTGCTGTTTGTATGAAAAAATTAGACTATGTTATGGATATGGAGAATTTGCTCTCTAATAATTTTAGTTTTGAATTTTGACGTGAGGATCCGTTAAAAAAATTAAAAAGAGACACTTTTAAAGTGATTGACAATTAGAGAAAGGAATGACTGCTTGTTGCTAATTTCTCTCTTTCAAAAAATTAATATATGCATGAAAATAATAATTTTTTGAACAAAAGGTTCCATTTTTCAATATTTTGTTGACATCAAGATTTTGTAGAACCCCAGATATTCCAAAAATATTCTGCCTTTCGCTTTTCTGTAGTCATATTTTAACAATATTGAAAAAAGGTTACAAAATTGTAAGACAATATAGTCAATGTTATAATGTAATATTGCCACTAAGTTTTAACAATTAGAAGTTTACAATTCTTTTATTTTTTTTAAACCTTATTTTTTCACTAGTTAAGGAATATCCTAGAGTAAAAATATCACTAATATAATTTTTGCCTGCAAATTTATTGATTTTAGTTGCAAATTCGACTCGTGAGTTTTAAATTGAGAATTCATGCTTCTTGGTTGAAATTATAGCTTCTTTGCTGAATGTGAAAATTAAAAATTTTTATTAAAATCTTCCTTTTTTAGTTTAAAAATAAATTTTTCAACTGCTTATTTACAGTCCACGAAAATTTTTAATGAAAAATATGCCTTTCATGTTTAGTAGACTGACAATTCCGGTCGGCATTGTAATTTAATCGTGTTCAGTTAAAAATTTTCTCATTCCTTAAAAATTGAATTCGCTTTGCCGTGAAATTGTGATAATCTCATACTAAACACAATATGATACCTAACTTTAATTTTATGAAAGAATAATTTATTTCTCTGTTACCTTGAAAAGTTATCCTACTTTCCATATTCAAGTTTTCAGAGATGATCTGTCACGAAGAAGGGAACTAATAAAAAGGCTTCAAAATGGCGTACAGTAGTTTTTAAACGAATCCTTCTTAAAAATGTAGGCCTCACAGGCAAATATGACATTAACCCCCAACGCTCTAATTCTAAGTATAATATATGAGATTTACATAGAACTCCAAATTGATGGGATAAATTAAACAAATTTTTAAATATCTTTTAACTATATTTCTTTACAGGTGAACCTGTATACCATGCTGAACCTAACGATTACATGGTCATCCATCCAAGTATGAAACGTTTGTGCCAATTCAAAGTAAAAACAATAACACCTCCAGTGCTTGAATGTAAAAAGACTGGTAAGCTAAGAATTAACGTATTAAACAATTAAATTTTTAGTACAAATAATTTCTTTGAACTGGTAAAGATCTGATCGGATAATTAATAAAATTGAATATAAATTATTGGACATTATTAGTGGCCTGACAATTCATAGTGCAGTTATTCTAAGTTAGAAATATTTTTAAGGTTCAGAAATCTAAATGACTTTATATTTTCCATAATGATTTAGATGGAACAGTAGTCCACGCTGCAGAAGGTTATATTCTAGAGCATCAACACCGTTATATTGGAATCTATGAAAGTCTTCTTGCTGGATTTAAACCGATGCATGAAATGTATTAGGTACATTCACTTCCTCATCGAGCCGGTAGTTTGAAAATTGACATACGATTTAAGGCGAATAGGTTATAAAATTACTTAAACCTCTCCCTTCCATAATTTCCCACTCCTAGTTTTCTAGGTTCCTCTCTTCACGCTTTATTTTTTACTCTTGTACCTCATAATTCGCTTCACCAAATCTGCTCTTCTTACCCCTCTCATCATTTTTGCATCTAATACTCTCCTTTTTCTAATTCCCTTCCCTAACAATTACTTCCCCTCTCCCACTCACCCACACTACACTGAAATACTTCATCTCACATCCCACTTTACCCACCCACATTTCGATTAGGTCCCCTCCCCCTCTTCTTGATTTCCTCAACCAGAAAAAAGTGAGCCGGACGGACAGACACACGACCAAAACTATAATGATTGCGCAAAGAGTTGCAAAACCCTAAAACGTTAACAGAAATTTAACAATACATTTTATTTATTGGCTTCATTGACTACTTGTCTGTTTGAAATCAATAGTAGACAGGCTAGTTAGCAAAAAATAAATAAGACTCTACCTTCGAAACAACTATAAATAAACAATATTTTTCATTTATAACTTCACAAATAAGGTGCTTTTAACTTTTTTGTATTGTTAACCCTTTATTTAAGAAAAGGAGCTGGAGAACAACTCACGACAAAACTATTCTTGCCTCAGTGTATAATCATTTTTGACGCCAGTGAACCTAAATTATATTCATAAGCATTTCTACAGGCCACCTATCACCTCATATAAAAAAAGTTTATATAAATTAATTTTTACCTTGAATAATAAATTTTTTATCCATCTTCAGACCTAAATTTGGTACACTTAAGTTGGTGCCTAAGGGTAGGGACTTCCTAAGACGTTTGCTTCACTTGTGCAAAACATAGCTTCAAAGTTTTAATATTTTCGCATAATTTCTTATCATGGAAAAGCAGGCTTTAATAAAACTATCTAAAATTTCTTCCAAAAATCCGAATTTCTACACTTGCTCCTAGATCTTCCCTGCGATAGGCCTATAGTCCTATACAATTCTCTGTATAGTCGGGTTGAAAAAGTGTTAGGATTTTTCGTTTGATAGATAAATTTCTTTCGATATTTTGTGTTCGTCTTTGATTGAGTTTGATTTGTTTTCTTGGAATAATAATTTTTTCACCAAGAAAAAAGATTTAAAAAAAATAGATTTTATTACTCCATTCTTTAAATATTAAAGAATTTAATAGAGCACACTTAATAGATTTATCAAAACCCGCGCGAAAATATAGAGTTATCTAAATCCTTCTTATCATTAATAGAAGTAGCTCCAAGAGTGATTAGTTGATAGATCCCAATCGCTATTTTGAACTCTCATACTAAATCGATTTCTTCTGTCCATTTTTAAAATGAAATTTACCGAAATTATATTGAATAGACCTTTCTTAAGGTCTCTGAAAATCTGGATTTAAATTGTAAAAGTGAAAACAGAAACAGAATTCAAAAGTGATCAAAGTGCATTTCTCAACTTTTATGACTATGGGGTGGTCGAAATCCATTTCAAAAGTTCGTATGTCTATTAGGTCTATTTTTAGGACTTAGGCTAATTAATATAAATCCATATTTTTGCAGAGATCTTAAAAATATTCTATTCAATGTCATTATAAATTGCAGTAACTTTAAGTTGAAAATTGTACTCGTTAAAATAGAAACAGTATTCAAAAGTGTTCGAAAAGCAGTTCTCAACTTTTATAACAATGAGGTATATTTGTAAGGGCTTAGGCTAATTAATTTAAATTCCTACTTTTGCCGAGATCTCAAGCAGGTTCTTTTTAATTTCATAATCAATTTCAGTAAATTTTATTTAAAAATTGTAAATGTGAAAATAGATACAGAATTCAAAAGTGGTCGAAACGAATTTCGAAAGCTTGAGTGACTATTGGGTTATTTTGAGGGCTTAGGCTAATTAATTTAAATCCAGATTTTCCAGAGACATTGATAAAGATCTATTCAATGTCTTAAATAATTTCATTAAATTGCAGTTAAAAATGTTGAATGTAAAAATAAATACACTATTAAAAAGGGGTCGAAATGTAATACGAAAACTTTAATGACTATTGGGTTATTTTGAGGGCTTAGGCTAATTAATTTATATTCTGATTTTTGCAGTGACCTTGAAAAAGGGCAATTTAATGTCGTAAAATATTTAAGTAGATTTTACTTAAAATTTGCAAATGTAAAAATAAATACACTATTAAAAAGGGTTCGAAATGCGGCTCGAAAGCTGTTAAGAAAGCTGTTAAGCTCTTGGGTGTATTTTGAGGGATCAGGCTAATTAATTTAAAGCCAGATTTTTGCAGAGGCCTTCTAAAAGGTCTATTCAATGTAGCATAATTATTTTCAGTAAATTTTAGTTAAAAATT
>JAAAKG020167530.1:0-28054 GCA_010014905.2 Druon quercuslanigerum | reverse complement strand
TATATATAATTGTAAGTCTCTCATAAGGACTACCGCAGAATTTCCCCGAGAGCAGGTGCTAATCTGAAAAACTGCACCCGATCCCAGCAAAATCGCAGGGATGCTTTTCCGGCTATTACCCAGTGAAAACTTGGCACCTCCAAGAGTGCTGATGATAAGGACGATTAGTTTAATAGAATATTCCGGGTATAATCGTCGCAATGCTCTTCTAAGGTCTATACCTCTCTTTCTTTTCATTCTTCTTGGCTATCATGTTTTTGTCAGCTGTTGCCGAAAATTCAATTTCGAACATAGTTCGCTTCTTAAAGTCAAGGAGAACTATGTCAGGACTCGAGTGTGCAACAGAAACAAGTGTCCAGTATATGAATTTCCAGTTGTTTTTTTCCGGTAGTTAAAATGACTAATGTAAGCACTTCTCATTCTCGGCAGTTGACTCTATTTCCTTAGGAGCGTTTACAGGAGCGATGTTAAGTAATAAAGCACTCTCAGTGCCGCATTGTGCCTTTGGAAGTAGGCGACCTGCTAGATATAGAGGAAGTAATGTAAGGAAAAAGAGGAGTTGGCTCATGGTGTCGCCCTGAAATACACATCTCTGAAGGGTGACCTTTTTAGTCGTCACACGCTTTTTTCTAAGTGAAATAGCAAATCTGGTTATTCAAGGCGGCATCAATCTCTCTCTGCACCTCACGGTTTGCAGATGAACAATCCTTTTTGGTAAACAATCCAGGCCATCAATAAGTTACGCGGGTAGGATGCTGCATTTTTGCAGATACATATATCGATGAGCAGGTTCTCCCGACATGCTGCTACGCCTTTCTTTGAGCTGTGTTGTACATACATATTGTGCTACACAAGTCCAATTGTCCGAACAGTCCTATCATTTAGGATAGCCCATTTTCGGCAGGAGAAGTTTACGCCCTTCCACCAACCACTCCGTAATTGGCTCTTCCTACTTTAAATATGAGTTAAAATACAAGCCGGATGCTGATAGGTTGAAGGAAACTTCTTCCACCAGAATGTCTTGATACCATTTGTTTCCGGAGTGGAATAGTTCTTTATACCTCGTAATACTTTTTTCACCTCCTTGTAGTGATGGGTGGGCATTATTCCCCAGGAGTTATTATGGCAAAACACAGCTCCTTGCAGTCTTCACACGCTGAATGCGGGAGGCGTACTGTTTTGCACAGCATATCTTTATAACATGTTTCAGTCAGATCTTTAGGCTTGAGAGAAACCTGGATGTTGATGTTTTTCCGGGTCCTAAAGCATCGTTCTTCCTCTATCAGATGTCTGCCCGCGGTTGGTCTTACTGTCGTCTCCCTTTCACTGTTGCCGGCTTGCTCTGGCTGTGGAAGAGTAGGCGCTACCCTTTTTTGGAGTAGTTCAGCATGGTCTTGCAGACGTTGATGCTCTAGCTGTTTCTTACATCACAGAGCATGCATTCGTGCCATGTAACCCTCTTGTTTAGGGGCCACAATTGCATCGGAGCACTCTAGCAAATTGTGATTTTGTCGCTCCGTCCACCTTAAAGTCTCGAGATTCCGCTGATCTTCGATTGACTCTATCTTCATTGGTTCCCCAGCTCTAGGATAGTCAGTATTATTGTTCCACCCACTGTCGGGAGCCCTGCGCGTTCTATTGCTTTGAACCGCACTTACTACAATTATGTTTCGTTTTATCATTGTTGTTCCCACGAGAAGCTAGGGAAAAAAGTTCTTCCATCCTTTTAGAGCCCCGCATGCAAGAATCAGGCGGCGTACTATGAGAGTTCGCTCGGTATACCAGAGTCACCATTCTAGACACCTAACTCAGGAACCATTTAGCGTTCGGCACGGTTTTCACACCTCCGCTTGAGGTTAATTCTTTCGGGAGCACCCCTGGAAAATTGTCCACGACTACCTATTTATTTTTGTAACCATATTCGGTGGCTTTGTCATAGGCCCTTCGATTTGATTTTAGAGGAAGCAATAGTAAATGAATAAATAAATAAATAAATATATATATATATATATATATATATTTATAATTTTTATTTTGGACAAACAACACAAGCTGCGAAAAATAGACAATTTGTCATCTTAAAACGAGCTACACATTTTTTATTAATTGCTTTTGATATAGGATGCGTGGTTTTTGTCTTAATCGTGAAAAACAGTTTAAATTTTTGGAAAAACGACACAACGAAAAAAATTTTTTGATTAACAACATTGTTTTTTATATAATACTTGTTTTTAAAGATTATAAAAAGAAGACAATAAAAATACATTTGTTTTAATATCATTGTATAAAAAGAATTTTAATAATATCTAATAAATTTATTAAAACGATAATCTTCCTACGTAGCTAACAGAAAACCCTAATGCAAAATAAGGCAGAAATATAAAAATCTTTAAAAAAATTTTTGATTATCTTATGAAGGTTTTTTTAATCTAATTACTTTGTGATTTTTAGAAATATTCCCCCATCTAAAAAGGACCAAATTTTAATTCAAGAGAGGAATTAATGAAAACATTTATCATAAAGCATAACTATGTATTATCATTTCTGAAAAAAGTAGATCTGACATGAGTAAAGTTTACAGAATTCTGTACAGGAGCGTCCATTAATTGATTAAGGATTTTACGGTGAGAAGGAGGTCATAAAAATCATACCGTGAAATATTTCGAAATCTGTACGCATTCCTTGATGCTTTCAAATCTCTTTGAAATTAACTGAAATGTTTCAAATTCTTGGGAATCTATTAGAATCTTTGAGGAGCCATTGAAATTTCTCGAAGTCCATTAAAGTCATCAAAACCCATACGTATCGTAAAATCCGTCATAATCCATGAAAATCCTTTAAAATATGCAAATCTTTTGAAGTCACTGAAATCTTTAAAAATCTCTTAGAATCCCTTCAAATCTGCTAAATGTTTGAAACAGCATTGCATGCTATCCTTTAAAATCCCTGGGAATCCTGTGCTTTCTTTAAAAATCTGTTCGAAGTCCTTTAAGAACTGTGATAGGCAGGCCGGTCAATTTTCATGCATACAGCACTGACTTTCATTGCTTGGAGTCTGCTGCGTCTTTGCGCGCGTTCGCCTACCGATCACGGTCAGTGGAGAAGTTTACGAGTGGAGACTATAATAGTCGGGAAAGCTTTAAAACTCCGATAAATCTTTTGAAAATTCACGAATCACTCTAAAAGCCCTAAATATCCTTTAAAATCTTTTTAAAGCTTTCGGAATTTGCTAAAATGTCTAAAACTATTGGAAATATTTTTAAATCACTTACATGTTGAAAAAAATCCCCTATCGTTCAAAATTCATGAAAATCGTGCGCTATAACATAATATATTATAAAATCTTTTGATGTGCCGTGATTTGTCTTCTAACATTTTAAAATTTTCTTAAAATACCTTACAATCTCTTATATTGGCTTAAAAACTTTTAAAAACTCCTTACGATCTGATGAAGTTTCTACGAAGTGATGAACATCTCGTTAAACTCCCTGAATGTAATTTTTAATTCTTTGAAAACTTTTTTTTCATTCAAAATACCTTAAAATCCCTTTAAATATTTGAAAATACATTCATATAATTTTCAATCTTTCATATAATTCCAACCTTTTAAATCTCATTAATTGTACAGTGGAACGGTATAAGCCGACCTGTATATGTAATATTGGATCTCGTAGTAAGACAGTGGTGTCAGGGCATAAGGTTTAATACATATAAGGTGCAACAGAGACAGAGATTTACCGATGTTTTTTAGGAAGAAAAAAAAATGGCGGAAATACAAATCAACTCTCTCACTATAATAATGCCTCCAAGGTTCTCACTAAAAAACACAACCCTTTCTCCTTAGCAGGAATCCCGCAGGGCGGCTTTCGAATTACTTCAGGGGGGCGCCGTTTTTTTACGATGGAAGTGCCTGCTCGTTTTCCTATTTTTCTACCAATTTCTGTGCTTTTCTACTTTTTTTTACTCCCGCGATCTCCGCTGCGTGGCTGCCTCTTGGAAGGTTGAGTATCTTTTTATACCCGGAAAATGGTTTGTGCTGGGTCCCCCCTCCTTTCCAACATAGAGATAGCAGTATGGCTTGCCGTCACACTCACCAACTGTGCCCCTCTGTTCCACATCTCCAATAACACGTTACACGTTGTACGATTTGGACATTTGCATTTTGCTGCCAGGTGACCGTAGTCGTGACAGCGATAACACCTCGTGGTCTCTATCTTCTTACGGACCCTACATGAGACCCACCCCACTTTCAACTGTCCTTTTTCGTCCGGTTCACTTTTTACCTCTCCTAGCTGGATCTCCCTGAAGTGTGTCTTCAAGGCATTACTAATCTCCTCTTCCTTCATTGTATCATCTAAATCCAAGATCCCAACTTTTCTGCTCGCGCACGTTTCCCGCTTCGGTGACTACTTCCCTAATAGCAAATGACAGTTTGGCCCTGCCCTGCGTTTCGCTTCACAGCTCTATGAGGATGCCGCCGTTCCTTGTCCGCTTTACACCCTTGATTTGGGCAACAAGGGTGTCGGACATTATCTTGGTTTTCAAGTCTTTGAAAACCTGCGCTTAGATTTGCCCCTCAATCGGTTTCAGCAGCACCGCTTCCGTTCGATCGCGACTCGAGGCCTCCTTTTTCTTTATCTGCTTAGGGGGAGATTCCACCCTCTGCTCTTTTGCATCTTCTGCTGGTGTCCCTGTTCCAATGATGCGGTTCCTCTGCTTCTTAGCCGATGCTCTTGGGGCTGTTCTATATTGGGGACTCATATTTGGCTCTCTCGCCATCTTCGCAGGCGCCTGAGTTCCCTCTCGAGTCGTATACATCACGCCTGCGGTCTTCCTGGCTTCTCGTACCTCTTTGGCGTAAAACTCGCCAATCTGGTAATCGAAGCTGTTAAAACAGCCTTCTACAGACCCTGCGTTCCTCCTTATTTCTCATATCACCTTGAATGCGTCATCCAGCCCCGTTGTGATTTTCTTATGCATTGTTCGTTTCGAAACACGAAAGTCCTCTATTTTCTTTAAGACTTCCTCCATTTTTGAGATGAGACTGGCCCCTTTCTGCACCGACATCTTGGCATTCACCTAATGGGTTCTCACCTTACTACCGAGGATAATGTTCCACTCGATCTTATCCTCCAAATCTCCACCGAACACCTCCTCACAGAAGCTCTTTTGAAGAATTGAGGAAACCTCTAAAACCTCCATAGAACTACCTTCAGCCAACCCGAACTCCTCGTTACGACTACTTTTTACATTTATTCGTTTATTCGACTCCATTTTATTCCTGCGAGCAGGGAGGGTATTAAATTTCCACCCCCGCCAAGCCCTTCTTGCGGGGGTGAAAATGCTCTAAGAGGTGTCCTGGTATCCTAGAGATTCTGTTTGGAACACTATGCCCTGGTGACATTCAGTCCTCAACACAGTTGTTAACGCCTTAACTTGGCCTAACACTGATTTCGAAAATATTGTCTTTACCATGGACAAGATGCTGCTCTCCTCCTTGCTATGCAATATACTTTTTTCAATAATTAAAAGTTTATTGTTGGATCAACTGCCAAAGTCATTAGTGAGTGCACAATAGGTTTCATTATAAACTTTAGGATTTCTGTGTGGTAGTGTACCAAGGGACAGTAGCGCAGTGACGCATCCCGGTAATGATTTCGAACGGGGGGCCTCCATAGCTGGTTGAGAACATCGCTAAAAAAGGTCATCAAAAAAATCTTTCAAATAGGTAGGGGGTTTACTATGTGCCCTCCCCCTAGATCAGCTCCTCCAGAGACGAAGTTATTTGTTTTATTTTTCTGCCAGTGTTATTTTAATGAGCAATAATAAATTATATGTATATATAGTTTTAGTGTGAGATGCGAATTCGAATAGAGAAACAAAACTGGCATGAAGTTTTACTTCTGAACTAAATGCACATTACCGATGAAACATCAAAAGCTGTATTTGTAACATAAGGATCTGCTTTGTGGAGTTGTGAAGTTGTACGACTATTACACGTAAGGACGTCATAACAAAGGGAACTTTACATTTTGTGTATCTTACTCCACAGGGACACAAAGCGAATTCTCACAAACTAACTATCCTTTTGAGTTTCTAATTACGTATGTGTTAATGAGATTGGATAATTAAACCAACTCCTTTCAATAAACTCTAATGTTGAACATCAGTAGGAACAGAATGATCCCAGTTTTAATTGAGTCATAAAGTTGTGTTTGTAGAAAATCAAATTACAAGAAAAGCAGCCACGCATTTTTCTGTAAAGGCAGACATTGTATTTTGTTTTGAAGTTTTTTTTAGTACTGCAAAAACACAGTTTATCCTAGAGGATGTTTAAAAACTGCAATACATTAATCCGCATAGAATCAGTTGCTGGTTGTTTTCAATTTTGAATAAGGTTGAGGATTGAAATTAGTTTTATTTGTCTCGGTTGAAAATGGCTTCTCTTAACTAAAAATTTAACCATTTCATTTTATGCTGAAAATACATCGTTTTAGATAAAAATTGAATGATGTCATTTTTTGTTTGCAATTAATAATTGTTTTCTTGAATATTTAACATCTGGTTGGCAGTTGTAGTACTTTGTTATAAATTCATTTTATTGACTGAAGATTTAACTTGAAAATTCCTTGTTTTTCTTGAAAAGTAATTTTTTAATTAAAAATATAACTTTTACATTTTTTGTTTAAAATTTAGCGTTTTAGTTGATTTTAATTGAAAACTCAACTGTTTTGTCAAAAGTTCGTCGTTTTTGTTTAAAACATTTAACAATTGGTTGAAATTTTTAGTTCTCTTTTGACTAAAACATATTTCTTCGTTGAAAATTCAACTGTTTTGTTAAAATCTCGTCTTCTTGGTTTGAATTTCATCTCCTTTCTCAGAAATACGAGGGTGAGACTGGTATAGGAACTTTCTGTAAAGAAACTTAAATTAAACTGTTTTTGATTTAAAATTAATTTATTTTTTTGTCTGAAGTATCAACTATTAAATTTGTTGTAGAGAATTAATCTTTTTTATTGCAATAGACCCCGCACCAAATTTACAGTAAATGGCTTTTTCTCAAAAATTCTAAACAAATGTTTTTTTGTATTTTCGAACCTGCAGAGCAAAAATTTGAAGAAAAAAACGAAGAAAAATCGACAATTTTTATACAAGCACTTGTCAAAGTTGAAATTTATACATGCATTTTAATAAAAAAATACTTATTTCAGTAAAACGATTTTTTTTCAAAAACTCTTTGGTAGATGTGGCTAAAAAATTCACATTCTGTCCAACCAATGAACTAGAAAGATTAATAATAATTTTTTGTGTATACAGAATTTTTTGGGGGTGTTTTGATACCTTAAGCATCCAAGTATAGAAATCATAATTTTTTAGCAACTAAGCCACTAGTAATTTTTTATCCAACTCCTACGGCTTGAAATAATTTTTAAATGATTAGAGGAAGCAAGCATAGCAAGCATATGTCTATAATATTAATGGTAGAAATAATTTAAATATAAATACTTACAATATATAAGAAATTAAATAAATAATAATAATAATTATCCCTGGTTTAAATATGCACGAGTTTCCACCTGTTCTAACTTATTCCAACTAGTACTATTTAGTTGCAAGGATATTTTTACACGGGAAGTTCAAATTTTCATAAACTTCTTGTTCGGAACGGAAGTAAATGAAGGTTTAAAAGTATTGTCTATTTAGTTTCAAATAATAATAATATTTTTAATAATAATAGTAAATTTAAAACGAGCTTGCAGGTTTTTTTCAGGTTGGAAAACTTTACTGCAAGCTCGTCTTAAAGATGGTATTATTATTATTTTTATTATTATACATAGCTAACATGTATTATATATATATATATATATATATATATATATATATATATAAAATTAATTTCCTGCTCTAATATTTTAATCAGAACTTTCCTTGTGTTTTTGTTCATTAAGGAATCCTGTTTTCTTGGTTTCAATGTTCAAGGGATGATAAAACATCTATTAAAATTAATTCAATGACATATTCTTGCTATGCTTTCTTTCTCTACTTATTTGAAAGTAATTTCAAACCGTAGCAGTAGGATAAAAATCTCTAGTGATTTTAGTCGCTAAAAAATGATGATTGGTATACTTGGATGCTTAAGGTAGGAAAAAACCCAAAGCATGCTGTATGCACAAAAAATCATTAATCTTTCTAGCTCATGTTATGAACCGTTTGTTTCGGTAAGTCTAATTGATAAAATGTGAATATTTTAGCCAAATCTATCGAAGAGTTTTTAAGGGAAAAAAGCATTTGACTAAAATATAAAATTTCGCTAAAAATGGAAAGTTTGACGAGTGTTTGGCGAAAAACTGTAAATTTGTCTTACTTTTTTCTTTGAATTTTTTACACTGCAACTTCAAAAATACAAAAAAAATCTTTTTAGAATTTTTCACCAAAAGCCGTTTAATGTACATTTGGTGCGGGTCGTTTAACTATTTTTTTGACAACTTTTGCTTTTTTTCTAAATAAATTTTTGTTAAAGAAAAGTTCAACTATTCCATTTTCAGTTGAAGATCTATTAATCTTATTTTAACCCTTGCTTGCCGCCGCAGGGTAAAAACCTACCCCAGGTCTATATTTCCTTATATTTAAGTATATAAATATAATAAAAGCGGGTCTACAACATAATTCGTCAACAGTTGGAGAGTGCAACTACACTTCAGACTAAATAGCATCACGCTGGGTCGATTAGTATATTTTTATAGTTGTCTAAAATTGTGGGGTAAAATTGTGTCTATCAACTAGAGAGTGAAGTATAAAAGTATATTCCACTTCGGGAAATCAGACCTGTTAATCTGCAATCATCTCAATGACGCTCTTTATGTAAAAGGAAATATGACAGAAAGACCAAGAGAGGATGTTCATCGTATTCACGCCCAGCGTGTATTGGCCACAGTGTTGTTATATGCCTCGATTGTACAGGTTCATAAAAAAGTGTCTAAATACTCTTTAATGCTAAAATTTTTGATATTACATTTCCCTTTATTGATTCTAAATAAAATTTGACTGTACATGCAATTTAAATAATAAATAAAATGAATTATTTTGCTAAAAATAGGTAGTTTATTTGTTTACAAAATTTCTCCTCCATTTCTCAGAATAAATATACTTTTGTCGGTACAAAATAAATACTAGCTGTTTTCTTATACTAATAGACCAAACTTTTTGCGATGACTTTTTCAATCGGTCTGGTGGGGTTGGCAAGACCCACACTTAACTCAATAACCCAAATTCAACCGTCAAAACCCGGAAAAGTGCAATAAATTCACAATCAACTTAAAAACCAGCAAAGTTTTGTAAATATAAGATTGACCATTTCTTCCTTAAAAAAATAAAAGATTGGCACTCGAAAAAGGGAATAAGCGTCAAAGTTTAGACTTTTGCGCAAGGTCTCTTTCCTTGGATCTGCGGATTTGTGTCAAAATTGGAATTCAAAATTTGACCCTGATATACAAATATTCCCAAAGAGTAATTAAAATAAAAGCCTGTAAAAATGCGTAACATCATCCCAATTAAGTTGAATTTATCTGAATGCTGTTTAACTAGTAATTATTGCAAAATTCGTAAATGTGGCTTGACTGCGTGGTGACGGCGGTTTATTTCGGGTTTTTCGAGTTGAATGCGGGTTTGTGGGTTAAATGCGGATTGGCAGGCTGAATACCGAATGGCGGGTTGATTGCGACTCAGCGAATCAACCCACAAACCCTACCCGACCTGCGTGGGCCAGGTTTTTTTGCAGGCACTTTAGGCTGTGAAGTCTGACTGTTGTCACTAAACAAGTTTAAAATCAATTTAGAAAGAAAAAATATTTTGTTTGCATGAATATTATTAATCTTCAAGGTAAGGTTCTTTTTGGATCTAAAATAACAATTTAGGATGGGCAGGGAAAATAAGGAATCGGATAGGGAAAAGTCAAGAAATATTGGGATTAGGATTTTGTAGCAAACCTGAGTATAAATATAATTGCTAAGAAAATGTTCCATAAGATTTTGTTATATTGAAGCCCTAATTTATAGGCAATCAGAAGTTAAGATCCAATTTGTGGAGGCCCATCGATTTTGTCATGATCTTGCGCAATGTCTCTTTACTTGTTCCTCTGAGGGTGAAATTTACTAGGGTAAACATAGACATTGCCGTCTCTGGTTGTCTTTATGGATAACGAGTGTCGTTTCTCAGGGATTCATGGCATCAGGGAATGAGGGAAAGCTCATATACCAGACTATATTAGGATCGTGGTTTCGGTACTGTGGGTGGATTCTTGGGTATTGTGGATCTTGGATAAGAAGCAGCAGGTGCACTTATCTTAATGCCCCGGTTAACAAATGTTTTGTACTTAATGAACTGTATTTACTGTATCTAACTGTATTAAATATCATTAAACGTATTTGTAATTACGTAAACAAAGTGCAAGGCACGTAATCAGTTTCTTATCTCACGGACGATAAATATGGTAATAAAGCTCGTGGAAAATGCGTGATGCATTACGCGTGATATAGTTACAGCTTGACATTTTTTCCTTCGAGGCTTGAAATCAGGATTGTGAATATAATTTGCAAGCATGCCTGCTATTTGTAGAGGAAATATTATTTTATTACATCTAATATTTGTTTTTGCTGGTAGCTAAAATATTATTCGCAAAAGTTAAGTTTCCTAAACGTGGCGGAACTTATTCAAGAGTAGCGGATGTGGAGACATTTTAGGCCATGTAACATGAATTGATGCAAAGATAGTTTGTAGGAAAGTTCCGGAAAATCTATAGTGGAGCGGAAGAAAATTGGAAAAAAATTTTATCATATTTTAATTAATACTACACTTAATTGATCACCCAATGGCACATACGATCACTCATGATTACTAATTGTTACTAACATATACAATCAAACGGTTAAACGGTTTCAATTGTTGATGATTCTAATCATCCCTACCTCTCAACAAGTACCTAACGAAAAACCTAAATCACAATGCGCTGCACGCATTGACCAACTGAGCTCTCGAACGCTTGAGCTTTTGTCTAGAAGTCTTGGCTAAGTCTTATTGGCTTAAAGAATAGTATGCGATAATTATATGCCTCTATTTATTGGCGCTTTTTGGTTTTACACATTTCATAAGTAGGTGAGTTTAAAAATTTTCGATTGTTTTTTTTTTAATCGATCTCGTATAAGATTCAGTTTTTTGTCTAGTATTACGGAGGATAGCACTGGGGTGAGTATCCTGCAAATTTTAATAATCCCATCAAGTTGTAAATGGGTTAGGTTTGACCAGAGACGATTTTTTGTTTAGTAAAATTTTGTTGATTATACCATATGTTTTGGTTGTTCCCAACTAATATTTTAGTTAATCTAAGTAAAACTTTTAAGTAATTCAAATGAATATTTTGCACCACCCAAGAGAATATTTTAGTTATTTCAAGTAAGTATTTTTAGATTACAAATTACATTGTGAATGGCTTACCATGGGATCATCTTATTCATTCACATCTTATGTGAATTATTTAGTAGCTAATTTAACTACTGAATATCACATCATGAAAAAATTGCACGATAAGATATTTGCAATATAAACTGTGCAGGATCCTTTGTTTATTTAATTCTTAAAATCGATGTCTTGTTTTATGAAAAAACTTAATCACGCAATCCTAGGTAATATAATAGATTCATATAATCTTGCGTATTTTTCACATAATCACTTAATACCAATCAATTTTGTTTCCGGATTAATAAGTTTAATAAGGATCACCGAGATTCAACCGCAAAAAGATTATATTTTCATGTTTTTTCCCCACGCTACGAACTTTTGTACGCGGTCTGTCATCATGAATTGGAATATCCGCGATCTTACCATGTCCATTAGGGCGGAGTGAAAATGACCAAATTAGTCGAATCGTTTGAGCTGGGCAAAAAAAATTTGTGGGTTGACATCCGAAAAAAGGTAAAAAAAAATTTTTGAAATCGGTTAATATCTTCTGCTCCCTTTTTTGATTTGAAAATTCAAATTTTTGAAATTTTTGAAAATTTCTCTATTTCTTTTGAAAATTATGGCGAATTTTTTCTATGTACAGGTTCTACTACTGAATAATAAAAAAAAAAATTTTTGCCCAATTTAGAATTTTTTGAAAATGCCCAAAAAAATGTTTTTTTGAATTGAGTCCTATGCACACATTTTGAAAAAAGTTGAATATGTTGAACCTGAAATTTCTTCAATTTGATTTATAGAAATATGCTGTTATTTTGTTTTTTCCACAAAAAATTTTTTAATGGTGTTTGAAGCGTTCAAAATTGGCCAATGTTACGTTTTTTTAAGAGATTTTCACAACTTGCTAAGACTAAGCTTTTAGACGCAAAAAAATTGTATTTTTGTAGGAATAAGATGATGAAATGATTCTATCTCTCTCTTTATATATATGTAGCCCCCATATGGGGGCAGATTTTGTAAGACTTAGTTGAAGGGGGGGGGGGGCAAAATATTTTTGGTTGCAGATGCTTTTTGCCCGCTTGGATAAAGCGACTAAGAACTCACAGCGTGAAGGTAGTTGCTCTTTGAGTTTCTTCCCTAACCCAACGCAACGTCCAACCATAACAAATTCTTATAGTACATATATTACAAATTTTATGTGCTTGATATTAAAAATGATATACAATATATAATGGATATTTTATATTACACTTTATAATTGTTTTATATGAAAAATTATATGCAAAACATATTACAGATTTTTTATTACAAATGACATTTTCTTTATATTAAAATTATATACAATATATACAACACACGCATTAACTCCCACCCTCATATGGGGGGTACATATATATAGAGAGAGATAGAATCATTTCATCATCCTATTCCTACAAAAATATCAATTTTTTGCTCCTAAAAGCTTAGTCTTAGCAAGTCGTGAAAATCTCTTAAAAATACGTAAAATTGACCAATTTTGAACGCTTCAAACACCATTAAAAATTTTTGTTGGAAAAAACAAAATAACAGCATATTTCTATAATTCAAACTGAAGAAATTCGACATATTCAACTTTTTTCAAAATGTGTGCATAGGACTCAATTCAGAAAAACATGTTTTTTGGTTATTTTCAAAAAATTCTAAATTAGGCAAAAAATTTTTTTTTGGATTTGTATTTTTTTTTTTATTATTCAGTAGTAGAAACTGTACATAGAAAAAATTCGCCATAATTTTCAAAGCAATAGAGAAATTTTCAAAAAATTTCAAAAATTTGAATTTTCAAATCAAAAAAAGGGAGCAGAAGATATTAACCGATTTAAAAATTTTTTTTTTCTTTTTTCGGATGTCAACCCAGAAATTTTTTTTGCCCAGCTCAAACGATTCGACTAATTTGGTCATTTTCACTCCGCCCTACTATCTAGTGATACCATCGATTACTTTACTCGTTGACAAAACCTAACTCGAATAAACAATTGGCTTTTTATTTCAGACAGTTTCACACCTTATGGCATGGATATTTCATTTTCTAGAATTTGTAAAAATTTTGTTTTTATAAATTCAGAAATCATTACTCTCAAATTTCAAACAATCGAGATAAATAAATATTAAAAGCTATCTAAGTAGTGCAGCAGTTTGGATTACTTAGAAAAAGAAACAGTTTTTAATAAAAAATGAGTTTCGCACATCTTTAGAATGTAAATTTTTTAAATTTTTTGTCAAGGAGAATTTTTTGACTCCATAATGCCTTCACGAATGAAATATCTTTGAATCCTTTAAAATACAAAAGAAAGATAATATTTCAAATTCCCTGAAATCATGTGGCATACTTTCAAATTTATGAAAATGTTTTTAAATCTCATGAGACCCCTTTATATATGTTTAACAATTTGAAATTTCTTCTTATAATGTTATAAAGAATATTTTTTCACAGCAACAGTAAATGAAAAACTTTTGCATATTTATCATATTTTTGTCTGACAAGAAGATATGTCTTTTTAATTTTTTTAGCATATTTTGTAGAATTTATATTAGTTTTTCCACGTAAAACCAGCTTTTCATCAAATCTGAAATGTTATACAATAGAAAAATTCTGATGATATTTCTAACGAATTAAGTGATTCACTTTTTTTTCTTAAACCGTATGACTGTATGACCAGAAAACTTCATTTTTTAGTTATAAACAAAAATTAAATAAACTTTAGGAAAAATTATTTTCAACAAAAATTATTTAAAGAAAAAGCTCAACAAACAATAAGCATAAAAATAAGAGGGAAATAATTCAGAGTAGGTCGAAAGAATCTGTAAACATTATACATTTACCATCAGAATTTTTTGAATTAAAAAAAAATTTCTATTAGTATGAAAACTATATTAATTTGTTATCAGATGGGAAATTTATAAATTTTTTTTATCTTACAAGATTTTAACAAATTTTTGACGCTTGGAATACATTAGAAAATATTTTATTATTCTTTCGTATTATTTTTTGATAACTTTTGAAAATATTTTGGAATATTTAAAAACATTAATTAATTAATTAATTTTTTAAAAGAAGGGGCCACTTTTAATATTCCAAGAAATCTCAGGAAAATTTTGGTATTATCCAAAAATCTTTCGAAATGTTAAAAAAAATTCCAAATTTTATTTCGAAATTTTCTAAAATCTATAGTTTGTTTTAAGTTTTTAAAATGTTAAAATTTTTTATTATTCTTAAACATTTTTTTAAATCTTCTAAACATCTTCAAATTATTCAAATTTTCCATAAAAGTAGTAAAATTCTGCCAAATAAAAAAAGCCCCTTTTCTGACTTTTTTTTTTTACAAAATTTTCCAGAAACCTTAAGAAAATTGTTGTAATCTCTTAAAATCTTTAAAACTTCGTACAAAGCTTATTTTGTTTTAATATTTAAAAATCTGCATTTGTTTCAAATCTTTTAAAATATTTTTGAGTTTAAATTTATTTTTGTAACCTTTCAAAACTTCTAAGTATCTCTTAAACTTCTTCGATTTTGTTTTAGAACTTTTTAATGGTACAAAACTGGACATTTTTTCCTGGAATCTCGAAAAACCTCTATTTTTCATACCTTTTAAAATTGTCAAAAGTTTAAACTTTGCTTACAATGTTTTGAAAATTTTCGAAATTTTTAATTATTTTGAATCTTCTCAAAAATTGTAAAATTTCAAAATGTCTTTTGAAATAATTCAAACTCTTCCCGAAATTCTTTTAAATCCTGCAAAAATGAATAAACTGTCTTTAAATCATCCAGATTCTATCCAGCTATATATTGAAATCTTCAAAGCTTAAAATTAATCTTTTAAAATAAAACCTTAATCATTTTAAGTTTTCTCTGGAACCTTATTCACGGTACCGGTAACTGCTTGTTTGTCGGTACGCTTCATACTCTTCCTAAATTAAGATAATCTTAGTTTTTGTCCATAATTGTAATTTTGTCATCTCTATGAATGTCTTAAAAAATTTAAATAATTTAAAAAATTGTATCATGAAATAAAATTACTTATTTGAAAATGTTGATTTACTAGTTTGATAGTGCAGGATATTCGTAATTTGCCTTATTAAGTGAATACATATTATCTCCTTTTTTAATTGATTTATTCATTAGAGTTTTGCAAAGTTGAGTTAAGCATTAACAACATAACTGTTTTTATTATTAAAGAATCATTTACAATTTAAATAATAAATAATTTAAATAAAATTTAGATTTTCTACGCTTAAAGTCATATTCACCTAATATGCAGTCGATCAGGTATTCAACGTGAAAAAGTGCCGTCAGATTTTCGAGAATTTCATTCCACCAATTTTATTACATAGGCTCTTGCTTTTGATTAGAAAAAATATATTTTTGTATTTGTAAGGTGCATATTTCAATTTTAATGTCTTCGACCCCTGAGAAGATTAATGACAAAAATTAGAGCTAACAAAATCGAAAATTGTTAGAAATTGTAAGCTTTTTTCAACATGTTAAGAGTTTGCATTAATTCTTTTTTTTAATACTAAATTTTAATTAAAAGTACTAAAAACACGATTCTGGAATTTCTAATAATTTATCCGATATTACAAAAGTTTTTATTGAACCACACAACAGTATTAAAAATCAAGAATGTTTTTGAATCCGCATGATATTTTTCTGAATTTTTTTTATTAAAAGGGATTACTTCTAGATTCAAGTTTCGAAATTTTAAATTGATATAAAACAACTTTAATTCATCTACGGACAAGCAGAATTTCAAAATAATATTATTATATTATATTAATATTGAGTCATTTCAAATCTTTTTATTGAATCAAATATATTAAAAGTATTTACACAATATTGAAGGTTTTAATCATTTCATGAAGTTCTAATTTCAAAATCAGTACAATATATTGTCCTGGTAATAAATTAATATTATCTTAATGCGCATACAGATGCAAAAATATTACCTTTTTAAATATTTTCAATAAATGGTTAAACCTAATTTTGTCACTTAAATATTCATTTATATAAAATCGCATTTATTTTTCTGATGAAGAAATCTTCTGAACAAGCGTAGATGAATGAGCGAATGATTTTTCGAATATATAGCGTAAATGTCGTGTGAAATAAGAAACGGTTATCAGAAAAGCTGTAGTGGTGCAAATATTTCAGAGTGCGCAGCAAATTGAGAGTTTAGGTGGGAGCTTTTTGACGTTCCGAGATTCTTATATAAAAGACGCTCGGCATCGCCACGCTGAATTCACAAACCGCGCGCCGCACAAGAATAATTAATAAGCAGTGTTACATTGCGCCGGTCTTTCTTTTTTAATTCCTCGAAACGGCGACAGAATTATTTCATTTTTAACTACAAATTATTAATTGTTTTTAATTTATTAATAATTGTGACCTTTTGAGAGCAGAACAATGCCTGACGTTATTGCTGTGAGTATCATGATCGCATTTTATTTAGTTTTATTCATTTTTGAAATTATCCTAGTCAGCTTTTTATTGTAATTCCATATTATTTAGTTTTGTTTTGCTAAATTTTAGATAATAGACACTGAATAATATTTAGTAAGTAATAATTATTTATTTCAAGTTTGTATGATATAAAGAAGCTTCATAAGGTTTAAGAAATAATGTTGAATATCCCATTTTGAACCATATTACTAAAAAAAAATTTAATGTTACAAGAAAAATTTTCGAGATTTGTTAATAGCATAAAAGAAACATCTAATAATAAAAGTATATATGTTTTTTAACAGAAGAAAATTTAAATTATATTTCATTTATATAGGGCAGACAACCCTACCGTATTGAATTGGTAATTAAAATCACAGATACACCTGATATAATTATTTATAATTTTAATTAAATTAATAATTTTTTAAATTTACATTTCATATGATTTTTTTATTCATATATTAATTCATATTTTACGTGCATCAGTATTTGAAATTAATGATTATCTATACTCTGGAATCATTATTCTAGATAATATTAACATTATTCTCTATAATAATTTATATTGTTAAAATGAAGTTATAAATTAAGTAATAAAGAAGAAATTTGAAATGTTGAAAATTGGTGTCATTTGAATTAGAATGATGTAGCATTTAGTTTAATTGAAAAGTCCACTTGTAAATTATCGCGTACGAAACATGAAAATTGGAAATCCTCCAACATTCCACAACGATCAGACTCAAGATTCGAGAAATGTTTATTACTATTTTTCACTTTTTCATATATTTAAACAATAAAAAGTTTAAAAAGATAGCTATAGAGTAAAATTCTTGCATAAAGACATGTACAGAACACCTCAGGAATTTAAATAAAATATTAATAGATTATTGGGCAAGAATATTGCAAAAGAAATATAACATTGTTAGCCATTCAAAAGTCAATTAATTGAATAAGAATTAAATAATAATTAAATAGGCATTTTAAATGATAAACCAGGTTTTTTTATTTCATTGATTAAAATAGTAAAATATTTATATTTATGCTGTAACAGTTCTTAACAAAATACGTGAATTTTCAACTGAGAATTGTAAATTTTAAACAAATAATGAAATAGTTAAATTATCAAGATAAAACTAATTTAAAACATATTAGAAATAAGAAGTTCTAAAAAAATTGTTAAGTTTTTAATCAAACAAGATTCATTATCAAGGCAAAATGTAATAGTCGACATTTTAAACGAAAAATTTTTTAAATCCTAAATAGTTTAATTATTGACAAAAACAAAGACGAATTTTATACAAAAAAAAATAAGTTCTCAAGAAATAATGTAATACTTGATGTGTGAAGCAAAACATATTTAAATTTATAATCAAGAACTGCTTAATTTAAAGAGCAGAGATAAATTTTTAACAAAACAATTAGATTGGCTAAAAAAAGAGATGAATCCTTCATTAAAATTTTAATAGTTAATATTTTAATGTAAAAGAATTTATTTTGAATAAAAACAGTTGAATTCAATAATAAAAAGAATAATTTATAATAGCATATCTTTATTCAAAACCAAAACAGTTTATTTGTCACCAAACAGTTAAGTTTTCCACAAAAATGAATATATTTGAAACACAAAATATTATTGTGTCAAATGAAAAATAACTAAATTTAACACACACAAAAACTAATTTGAAACTGAATATCTGAATCCTAACCAAAAAAGATTATTTTCAAGTAAACATTTGAATTTTATACTTAAAAATATAAATTCTGAGCCCAAATAGTAATAGTTGATATTTCCAACAAAAAAGAAAATAATTTTAAATAAAGAAGTGGAATTTAACGGAAAAAGAATAATTTAAAATATAGTAAATAAATCCTCAACAAAAAAGATTGATTCTAAAGCAAAAATATACATTTTCAACCAAGGAAAGATAAAATTTCTGCTTAAACAGATGAATTTTCAAATTAAAACGAGAAATTTATCAATAAATTATTTGAATTTACTGTCAAGAAAGATTTTTCAGTGAAGAAGCAAGTTGTGCAAAAAGTGTTAAGTTTTTCATTTAAAAAGACCAATTTTGTCTTTAAATGTTTTAAAAAAATAATTACATATTTAACTCGAAAACATTAGTTTTTTAAAAAATATTTAAATTTTTAAATTGAAAAATATCTATTTTCAAACAAATGATTAAGTTTTCTATCGAAGTTTTTGAATTTTTTACCCAAACAGACGAATTTTTATTTTAATTATTATTGCTCATTTTTAATTTCTTAATTATAAATTAAAAAAATAAGATTAGCAATTTTAATCAGGCAGACAGGCTCTACTTCCAATTGCAGAATGGCCCAATGACAAAAAATGTTGTTTTTAAGTTTTTTTTTTTACAGTTTTCGATAAAATTCAGACATTAAAGTTTGATTTTAAAATTCTGCTGATTTATGCAATCCTCTTTCGAAATCTGTCAAAAATTTTTAAAAGGTTCAGAATTAACAGAATGTCGACTATTTGTTTAAAAATATAAAAAGTTGATTTCAACAAATTTGGTGAATTTTTTGTGAAATTTGGCTTTCTAAAACAAAGTTTCTCGAAGTTTTATGCAGGCTTAACTGTTTTTATGGCCTAATGATTTTTTCTACATAACATAAAATTTCCGTATTATTCTTGAAAATGTTCAGAAAAAAAGTTGCGTGCTCTTTATTAATTTCCTTCACCGCTTACGAGAAATATACGAAAATTATACTTATGGAAAATATGCTTTCTGCCTCAAAAATGCCCGTAAAATATAGTTAAAAATAAACTGGTCGTTTGTTATATAACTAAAAATGTTAAAATGGAAATTAAAGCAATAACTAAAAAATTTTAAAAAATGGATAAAGTCTACATTTCTGTGTTCCTTACGCTCACATAAATAAAGCAAATATTTCTAAGGATAGGAAAACTGAATAAATTAAAAAAAACTGTATGAAAAACTAAAAATATATATTTTTTGAATAAAAAAAGTTGACAAAAGAAATAATTAAAAACATTTTTTAAACTCTCGGCTTTCATGTTATTCACAGTTATACATCTAAAGAATAATGCATAAAAAATCCTACATTTTTTCGATGGTTTCTCAGAATCGAAATTTTTTAGAAAGCAAACATCAAAGATATTGATTAACGTAAATTTATTTCTTTTTGCATAATTAATTTTTTTATATTTTTTTCCTCGAAATTTTGCTTCTGAAATGGCACCGCCTATATCTGGAAGTTTTACAAATTATTATTTACAAATTTCTTTGCTAAAAAAATATTGATATTTTTTTTATCTTTAAAGTTTTTTCTTAAGAGTTTAAAAAAAATATATATGACACAAGATCACAAAAAAACAACTGGAATTTTTTCAGAACTTTTGGAAACGTGCGAAATTAAAAAAAAACTTTTTTGGTATATCAAATGGTCTGTTTATAAGTGGTAGGACGGAATTTATATTTTTACATTTCTAATGGAACAGATCCTGTTTCTCACCAAAAAAAATTTCAGTTTTGTGAAAAAAATATTTTAGTCTCAAAAACCGTTTAGCCCGCATAAAAACCATAGGATATCGTCCTTATAGAAGGAGAAACCTTCTTTAATTTTTCCAAAGTGAATTTTTTTTCTCAAAGCAGATAAATAAGTGTCCCTTTATTTCCTTTAAAAAACTATTTATTTTGTCTGCGAGATTCTGCGACTTGGCGTGAAGATCTGTCTTATTTAAAATAAATTAGACCTACTTGTTATTAACAAATTAGTAAACAAAGCTTTCCAAAAAAATGTTTCGAGGTTTCAAAGCAAAATTTTTATTTTCGCGTGAGTTTCTTTTTTAGGAAAGAAAACTTTAATACCTGGTGTGTGTCGTTAATATTAAATAATTTGCGAAATTTTGCGAAATTATCTACCAAAATGGAACACCTTGTCGGGACCAGCCTGACGTTATGGGAATAACTTTTGGCGACCTCTTCAATATTTATAATTACGTCAATGACAAGTGCGTTGGACTTTTATTGAGGGCCAGGAAGCAAAAACTGGTCGAATTCGAGGGAGAATGTTTGTTCCAGGTAAGAGAAGCCAAAAACAATATTATTCATCAAAAAGACATAAAGAAGAAATTAGAAAGTTATGAAAATGGTAGTCAAGCTGCTGATAATCCTGAATTACAAAAAAATGATTATTTACACAATTTATTTTGAATTCATAATAAATTTATTTTACAGAGGAGGGATGACAACGTACCAATTTTCCTATTGAAACCCATCAAAGAAATCAGAGAAACCTTCAGGGAAAGGTTGGAGGATATGGCAAAGAGGCTCCACCAAGTTAATACAAATTTTTTTCATTTAAAAAAATTCCTCTTTAAGCGGAATATTCGTCATGTTATTTATACAAAATGTTACGGGTTAAGATCAATGACACTAAAAATTTGTAAATTACTTTTTTTTTACATTCTCATCACTTATGGGAGAAAGTATTCTTTATGATGAAAAATTTCGAAGATCAATTTCTAAATAGGATCTAAGATTATTGAATGAGTGAATTGAGAAGAATGAATGAAAAGTTGCAAGTGTGGTGTAAATATTTTATGACAATCAAGAATGAATAGGAAACGTGATATAGGATACTGCCAACAAAAATGTTTTTACAAAATTCAAGTTCTTTCTTTTCCAACTCTATGACTCAAAAATTACAAAAAAAAACTAGAACACTGTGCATGCTAAGCGCGCACTAATTACTCTCTCCTTAGTAAAATAACTTGGTTCATTTCCTAATATTTTATTGTAGATTGTACAGAAAATCTTATATGAGTTAAGAATTTTTTTGTATGATTTACAGAAGCTTTTTTTATTATAGAGAGAAAATCCCAGTTAATTTATTATGAATGAAACCATTTTTTTCATTCTTTACCATTCTCTAACCATTCTTTACATTTGGCAGATTAATTTTTTTATTGACAAAAAATGACTATCCGCGTGTATTTAATCTTACAACATGCTTTTAATATTTAAAAAAAGGTTTTAAAAAAATCAAAAATACATGCCCAAGTTATTTTTGTATGAACTATTCATCATGATAGAGTGAAATTCGACTATTTGAATTTGATTAGGATTTTCTATCTGAATCAATTTATCGCATTGAAGAGAAAGAAAAATTTAACTTTAATGTGTGTGATATAATTTAGTACAAATTGTCCCGTAAATTTGACGTTGGTCCAAGGATGTTTCTTCTGATATAACTGTTGGAAGAATTTTTCAAGATTTTACGTTATCATGAATAGCGCCTGAAATTTTTTTTATTGTAAAAAATTAACCAACTTAGTTGAAAGTGGACGTAATTTGTTAAAATTTTATTTTTTTGTTGATTCATCATTCTAAAATTGAAAATTATATGTTTCTTTGGCTCGAAATGTTTTTTGTTTCTATTTAAAATTAATTTTTTAATCAAAATTCAACTATTTCATGTTTGATATAACATCAATCTTTTTCAGTCGAAAAGAACACTATTTGTTTAAAATATTAATGTATTTTCTTAAAAGTTTGTTTTTTTGTGGTAGTATATATATATTATAGTTTATGTGGTGGTATATTAGGCTGAAAATTCCAATGAAAATGAAAATATTTTTTTTCGTTTGCTAGAAAACTTATTTTTTCAACTAAAAATTAAATTATTCTATTTAATGTTTAAAATTTCTTTTTTTTGGTTGAAAATACTTATATGTTGTTGCAAAAAAATCAATTACTGGGTTGAAAATTCATGTATTTTGTTAGAAATTATTCTTTTTTAGTAGCAAATTAATCATTTTGGTTGAAATTTAAATTCTTTAGTTGAAAATTATTAGTTTTTATTAAACATTAATTTTCTTAACTATAGATTTATCATTCTATTTTTTGATGATTTTTTTATAGACATTTAATCTCTTTGGTAGATAATTTGATTGATTCCTTAAAAATGTATTTACCTTAGTTAAAAAACTTATTTATGTAACTTAATATTAGACTTAATATTCAACTATTTAGATTGAAATTTTTTTTGTTTGAAAATGCATCATTTTATGGAAAAATTTATTTTATTTAGTTAAAAACTTATTTCTCTAAATTTTTTTGATAATTTGTCTTTTTTTGTATAAAACGTCATTCTTGTTGATTCATCATTTTAAAATTAAAAATTATATGTTTATTTGGCTTGAAATGTGTTTTGTTTCTATTAAAAATTAATTTTGAAATCAAAATTTAACTATTTCATGTTTGATAGAACATCAATATTTTCCAGTAGAAAAGTACAATGTTTGTTTAAAATATTTATGTATTTTGTTAAAACTGTGTCTTTTTTGGTAGTATATTAATCTGCTCGGTGTCTATTCCACCTTTTTGGTTAAAATTTCAACTATGAGGATGAAAATTCTAATGAAAATGAAAATATTTTTTCAGAAATTCGCTTGTTTTTGTTAAAAGTTATTCTTTTTAGGTAGAAAATTAAGATTTTTGTTTGAAAATTCATTTACTTAGTTGAAAAATAGTTTTTTGAAATTGAAAATTATGTTTTCCAAACTAAAAATTTGACTACTCTTTTGCCGAGTTTTTTAAAAAGATGTTTCATCTTTTTTGGTAGAATATTTGTTTGATAGGTTGAAAATTTAAAGATTTCGTTGAAATTTCATTTGCTAGGAAACTTATTTTTCTAACTAGAAATTAAATTATTCTACTTATTATTGAAAATTAATCTTTTTTAGATAAACAATTATCATTTATATTTGAAAATACATATACGTTGTTGCAAAAAAATCAATTATTGGGTTGAAAATTCATGTATTTTATTACAAATTATTCTTTTTTTGGTATAAAATTAATCTTTTTGGTTAGAATTTTTGTTTGTGTGAAAATGCATCATTTTAGTTGAAAACTTACTATTAGTTGAAGAAGTATCTCTTCTGTTAAAAGTTTTACTATTTACTTTAAAATTTAATTTATTTAGTTAAAAAATTATTTCTGTAACTTAAAAATTAAATTATTAAATTTTTTTGCCAAAATTTTATCTTTTTTGTACAAAACGTCATCTTCTGGCACGGTGTGCTTGAAGGCTTTAAAATTTTGACTAAAATGAAAGAAAGTTTCTATGTTATCTGGATATCAAAAATCAGTTGAATTAAAAATCCTAGCTGCGCCCTTTCGTGAGTTGTACACATTCTTAGATTTTTAAAAACCAACTGTGTTCGACATAGCTTGCGTGGACGACTTTTGTTATGTACGATGCTTTTCAAAGTTCACCACTTTTCAATATATTTAATAATAAATTTGTTGATTATTTTTGCACTGAAAAATTTTATTACCCACTTTTAGCCAAACCCAGGACCAACGACGAGGACGTAGTGTCTGTATGGTCCCATTTTGTTTGTTTTTTTGTATTTTTTCTTTCTGTATTTTATCTTTTATTATATTTTTTTATTTTTTACACTTTTTTAAAATAAATTATAAATCAAAGGATATGTAATAGCAATAAGTGATTTTTATTCATATTTAGGAACATAGAATACCTGCAAGCATATTAATGTAGTAACGTAAGTAAATAATGTAGAATTATAAGTGTAGCGAAGAAAATTCTATTAATGCTTTCAACAGTTGCGATGAATATGATACGTGATTTATACTTGATACCTTGTAACGTGCCCAGAATTTTAAAAAATCCCGATGTATGGATTCTCCGCTTTGCTCTGACGAATACCCTAATCCAGTATTGTTTTCTATGTAATTTAAACTTTCTTTTATGTGATCAAGAATTATGTGAATCTTTAGTGTTTCAGAAAGATCATCAATACTTTTAAAAGCCTTGTCTAATTCATTGATATAAGCAGCAAGTGAGAAACCAACTTTACCAGAGGTAAAACATCAATTAACTAATGTATTCATAGCTTTAACAGAATTAACAAAGGGTATAATTTTAAAAACCTACCTTTTCATATATTTGTCGATATTCTAGTTTGTCCACTTCTTTCAATAGCACCTTGCACGCATTGCCTTCAAACGCGTCTCCGTGATAGCTTTTAAAAATAAGATTTAGTTTTTGTGGTACAATAAAGCTTTTTCTCTACCTACGGGAGCAACTATTCCTCGACAGAACAAATGGTTAACAAATCCTTGTAAAACATGAAGCTCGGGTATAACACATTTTTGCAAAACATAAACATCATCCTCTTCAGTGAAAATAGGAAGATTTATTGTACTATGACATTCTCTACTATTCTTTTTATATTTACCTATGGGACAATATTTTTTAAAATCAGCTGGCAAATCTCCATAAGTTTTTAATCGCCTACAATTTTCCATCGTTAAAGTATCCACTGAACTCGTCAATGCAACAGAATCGATACAATTTTCCATTGTGAAGTATCCATTGAGTTATCCATTGAACTCGTCGATACAGTAGAAACACTATAATTTTTAGAAATGGATTTGCCTCTTAAATCATCCAACGAAACAAAACAATACGGGCAGGGATACATAGAGGTAGCAGTTTGCTGCCCATTAATAATTAGCAAATGCTTTAAATCTGCTACAAATTTAAACGAAATATTATTTAGTTTTGTTACGTGAACTAAGAGTTTGAAATTGTCATAAGTATGATGATCTACTTCCACATTCATCTAAATCATTTGAGTTGAGCTCATTGTTCTCGGTATCTTCGAGACTTGACTTGGGAGAGTAATTTTCAGGAAGAATTGTTACGCTAATCTTAAAAAACCTTGTCCTCCGTCAGCCATAACTTTGACAGTACAATTTCCTTCTATATTTCTTTCTTCCATAACTTTATCAAGTAATTGTTCAGCATCAGCATAGATGAAATTACGTTGTTGTTTATGTAATGTGCTTTCACAGTAAAATTCATACAGACCTACTTTATTAATATCTTTCAATTCTTTTGATTTTTGCGACATTTGCTGATTGTAATTTTTGCGGATTGATTTTCTACCTACATCACACCTTATAAAGTTGGTTATTTTTTTCATCTGATTATGTGAAACTGCTAATTCAACTCGGAAACTGTCTAAACTTTCTTCACTGAAGGATAATGATTTTTTAAGATTATCATGAACAATTAATTTTCTTTTGCGAACACAGGTCGCTAAAGTTAAACTTTGACTCTTTTCATTAATTTTAATAGCAGAATCATATTTAACTTTAATAATAGAACTAGCGACTTGTTTTTTATCTGTAGCAGGAAGCTGATCAACTAGTTTCAGTGAATTTTCTTTAATGCTTTTACAGTCAGAATTTAGACCTTTTCCTATTTGTGGAGAACATTTACTACAAAGCCTAATAACATCTGGACTCATTTTATTATTTTCTAATGGAATTGAAACTTCTTTTTTTCCATAGAATTTTTACATTGACTACAAACATTTATGTTAGTTTGCAATTCCCTGAAATTTCTTTTGCCTTTTTTTACATTTACATACCCAAAAGCAGTAGCAGTCGCACATATAAAACAATTACAAGTGTCTTTTGTAGATCTTGTCTCTTTTGGCAATACTATGTTCTTATAATCAGGCATAATTTGTATTTGCCTGTTGTAAATCTCTTTTTCAAAATCAAGCAGTGTTATGTAACATGATCTACAAATACTCAAAGGATATTTTTCATTTTTCAAATTAAAATAATTCGACACATACTTTTTTACGAGCTTTGTCATTTTATCATTTATGAGAAACTTTTCTGGCTCTACTTTACCAAAGACAATTTTTCTACTACACATAACAATTATAACACTAACAACGAAACAATTACAAAACCTTTAGAGATAATTCTTGGCACAACTGTGAATTTTTTATATTCAAAGTTCTATGATGCTTATTCCTTGCATCTATGTATGTCTTACAGTCTCCTATTTTTAAAACGAGTTGTATTTCTTTTACGTGCACCACCTGACGGTAGTAAAGCTCACTAAAATAATCAATACGTAACTTTCACAATACCAAAATTTTAATTTTTATCACCATTAATTTGTTATTATATATTTCAGCATTTATTCAATTTAATAAAAAATTGAATTTGTGATAACGGTATCATTTGGAGAATGTACAGGTTGTCATGTAAAAATCTAAGAATGTGTATAACTAGCGAAAGAGAGCAGCTAGGATTCTCAACTGATTTTTGATGTCCAACCAACCAACCAATTTGGATCAAAATTAATTTTTTTTATTGAAGGTGCATTATTTTAGTTGAAAGTATATACCATTGGTTAAAAATATAAAAAATGTTGCAGAATTTCTCATTATGTCTTACGGTCACATCAAATTAAAACAAAACGGAGATTTCACTTGTAACGCCAATTTATTTCGACGTTTCGGCATCACTGCATGCCTTTTTCAAAAATATATGAATAAATTAATACAATCACTATTTTTAATATTGTTAATTTAAATATGTGTAAATAAGAAAATAAAAACAAAATACCTTCATTAGATTAGTTTTTTAGAGAAAACGAAGCAATCCGTTTTTGGAGTCAATGCATGTCAAAAATGTGTCAAGTTAAAATACGTTGTTATAGTTATAAGAGTTTAAAAGGATGACTCCAAGCACAGATACGTATGAATAAAAGCTAGAAAAAGCCTCATAAAAATTGAAGAGGCTTTTTCATTTCGTATTACATCACATTTTTAAATTATTAATATAACAAACTTTATAGTGTTTTGGACAACGACGAACATATGACTAGGAGACAATTAAAGCGGTAAATCGTTGAGAAGGTTAAAGTCAAGTATATAAAGTAAACAAACTGAATGGTCGTATTTTCATGAATCAACAGATAAGGAAGCGCGAATCTGATTTAAATTAAAAATTTTGTTGCAATTTGAAGAAAAGTTATTCACTTAAAGGAATGTATTTTATACTAACAAAGATGACATTAATGTATTATACTTTGATAAATTTTATTGATATTTAAAATTTCAGTTTGTAGATTGATAGAAATGTTGCGATATTTGTTTATAAATATGGATTCAATAATATGTATTTGATAAGTGTTTTTTCGGAAGCTAATATTTTAACACTATTAAAATCAAAATCGAAATAATGATTAAAATTCCAAGAGTGCTGTGATAAACCAGTATTTAAATTCCCAATTTCA
>JAAAKG020167519.1:0-28057 GCA_010014905.2 Druon quercuslanigerum | reverse complement strand
ATAATATCATCTTTAAATAATGAAAGTTATTAAATTAGTTTAAAAAATTCTTTTTGACAAATTTCAATGATTTTTACCTCGCTTTAAGTAAAAATTGAACGAATAGTTGAATATTTCAGAAAAAAACGGCAACTTTCTAGCATTAGTATACGAAGAGATAGTTATAAATAATAATAAATTGTTGAAGCAGTTATTTTTGTGAACTTGAATTAATTTTTATCAAACTAAAGTAAAAAGTGGAAAAACGTTAAAAATTTCGGAAAAGATCCCAACTTTCTGACATTATTTAAATAGAATATTATTAAAAATAATTATAGATTGTTTAAATAATTATTTTTGTAAACATCTATCAATGAAGACCCCACTCTAATTGAAAAGTGGACCTAAAGTGGAAAAGTTTAGAAAAAACTGCAACTTTCTATCATTGTTTCTAAGAGAATATTATAAATAATAATAAATTGTTTTAAAAATTATTTTTCTGTTAAACTTACTTGATTGTTGTTTCAATCTAACTGGAATTTTTTGTAAATAAGTTGAAAAATTTGGAAAACCCGCAGCTTTCTAACTTCATTCTAAGAGAAAAATTATAAAACGAATAATAAATTATTTAAAAAATGTATTAAAATATCTAATTATCAGTGAAAATTAGTATTTTACGAGTTAGGAACAACTCATATTACGAAAACCACAAAAATCATTATTAGCGCCAAAAACTCGCAAAACCTAATTTTTCACTTATGGGGTTTTTTTGGGAGCTTATAAGACAGATTTATGGGTGTGATATTTAAAAAATAATTATGAATTATTGTTCTGTAGCTAATTGTGAAGGGAAATGTTGACTTTCATTTTGTATCTCTAAAGTGATTCCGAGGCCTGATTTTGTTACATTTCGTTAGCAGAACTGTTTTGGAGCAATACTTTTGGAGCTATTCTGTAGCAATTGTTATGTAACATTTACATAATATCACAAATTTTGTCATTTGTTACACTGGCATTCTAGATTTGTAATGATTCCATGAAAATATAAAAAAATACCGTTAAAACGTGTGTAAAACTGTTGCAGCTTGTTCAGAATCGAATAATATAAATGGCAATTAAGAATGTTCTCTTCCGACAGGAAAATTAGCCCGGAGATCCTGCCATCCTGTTCACCAGGCATCTTCCGACAGCGGTCCTTCTCCTCGATTCCGACGTCGATGACTGTGCCGGCAACGACGACCCGGACGTCTCAGGTCAGCGTCGCACCTGTAACAACACAGTGTGATCGCGTTCCTGCTCCGAGTCAGACGTCCGATCGGCTTTTTTCCCGTTCCCGAGTTCTCTCGCGGGGTTCTCGGAAGCAGAAGCACTCTCGCTTCGGTACGGCACTGGCGAACAAAATGGCGTCGGCGAGCTCCACCACGGCCGTGTGCTGGCCTAACACCAAAGATGATTACGATTTAAAAGAGGTAATCGGTGAGTATCATCCTCACACGTGAGTTCAACTTATCCCGACTGGACCTTCCCCCCAAACTTCCTCCTCCAAAATTCTCTTCTCGCGTCAACTTAATGGCAGACACGCCGGCCTCTAGTTCCTCGGGCTCTGTCTGCCTCCGTGACGTTTTCGCCCCCCGAGGACATCGTCATTACATAAAATATTTTCTGATGCATAATACTGCTGCTGCTGCAACCGCGAATTTAAGTGGCACAACAAAGTGTGACACGTGTGCGACATTCCCCAGCTTCTCAAACCGGTGCGCCAAACGTGACTAACCTCTAATCTAACCACCTCCTTTCCTGTCTTCGGTCATGGCCGGTTGCACCAGATAAATTACATACTGTCATTTCATCTAAATATAAAAGCAAAAAAGTGAATTTAGCGAATTTTCCGGGACTTCTGGTGTTTTCAGGTGGAAAGAGGATTGTGGGAATTTTAGTCTTGAGGTGTTGCTCAAAAGTGTCAACTGCGGGAAGTGATTCCTGGAGATAAAGTTCGGAGGATTTAAAAGTAGATTGTGGAAGTTTGATGACCTTTAGTCTCGCCACTGGTGCTTTTACTGATCCTGATATAGAATATGCTCTAGTTTTTTTCATGCACTTTGTTTGAGATTGAGGCCATTTGACAAACCACTAAAATTTTGATTTCGAGGAGAAAAATAGAAAAGCGGTGAATTCACATCAATTTTTAATTAATAATTACGTAGCTACCTACTTTCAAATTATAATCTAACATTATGTCATTCATTCTGTCCACAAATAATCTTTCCAAATTTCGTTTTGAAAGCCTTGATAGTTTTAAATTAAATAATTTTAGATTTAAATATTATAAATTATTTGATTTCCATATTGTCATTTGTTCAATATGTTACCTAATCGAAAATTGTTTCATTCAGATCTTTTTAAATTCAAAATCGTTCTAAATATTTTTTTACTTCAAACGCTTTCAATTCAAAATTATTATTTCAAAAATTTTAGAAAATTGTAATATTTAAACATGTCTGTCATAATAAACATTTTAATTGCTTATGTTTATAATGTTAGGAAATAATTTTTAATAATTAATTGAGAATTTGATTGCTGATATTGTATCGTAATTTTTTATTGATAGCCTTAATGATTCAACCATTTTTAAATTAAATCCCCCTGGGTCGATAATAGCTTCAAATTCAAATATTAAAAATTTCAGGACACGGCTAATAATTAATTATTTTACTTATTTACTATTTTACTTCATTTCCATATTAAATCTTTCAAAATTGCAAAATTGCATATTGAAAGACTAAATAGTCAGCTTTAAATTGAACGAATTTAGAATTAAATATTAAAAATTATTTGGTTACCATATGTAGAATTTTTTTTTAAATTTTACCTAATCTAAAATTCTTTCAGTCTGAACTTTTTCAATTCAAAATCGTTCTAAATATTTTTTTATTTTAAGCGCTTCCAATTCGAAATTATAATTTCAAAAACTTTTAAAACTTGTAATATTTAAACATGTCTTTCATTATATAAATTTTGTAATTGTTTATATTTTAAATTTTTAGAAATAATTTTTAATAATTATTACTGTACTTTTGATTTAAAAATTTGTGTCAATGGATTAAAAATATTTTTTTTTAATGCTAAGAAATAAGTTTTTTAATAATTAATATTACATTTTTGACTAAAATGTTAAAGTGTTTATTTTTTAACTCTTTAAATTTATATTAATTTATTGTCTTTAGAAGCCATCCTAAAATATTTGAGGTTTATATTAAGAATTTGATTGCCAATATTGTATAATAAATTTCTATCGATAGCCTTAATGATTCGAAAATTTTAAATTTAAATCCTCTAATCGATAGTAGTTTCAAATCAAATATTAATAATTTCAGGACAATTTGACCATATTAAATCTTTCAAAATGGTAAAATTTCATAATGAAAGATTTGATACTCAGCTTAAAATTTATAATGTAATTTTAAATTTAAATATTATCATTTGTTAGTTTTCAATTAAACACAATTTTCAGTTTAAAAAAAATTCTAATTAAACAATTTTCAGTTAAATGCTTCCAGAATTATTTCAATGCAATGCAAAATTAAAACAATTTCAAACATTTAAGCCTTAAAAATGAGAACATTTTAGAACTAGACATTGAAAATTGAATTATTTTTTATTGAAAAATTTTCTGAAATATTGAAAATTTCAAACTCAACTTAAAAGAAAAAACAATTTCGTATTAAAAGACTTAAAATTGTGCAATTTACAAAATTGTAATAGTAGCTATCTTGTTTTGTCTTTTTTTTTAATTTTTAATGTAATATAATGTAATAGGTTCATTTATTATTTTAGACTTCATCTTGAAATATTTGAGATATTTATTGAGGATTTGCTAATATTGTATAATAATTTTTAATTGATGACCTTAATGATTGAACAATTTTAAATTGAAATTTCACTATTAAATCTTTAAACATTGAAAAATATACTGAAAGCCATATTGGTCAGTTTTAGATCTGATAATTTTAGATGAAATATTTGGGTTTTAGTCGGGTTTTAATTTAATAATTTAATTTTAAATTTGAATATTATGAATTGTTTAGTTTAAATTTTAAGCTTACAAAATTGTCTGCCTTTTAAAATTCTTTAAAATCGTGGAATATCAAGTTGAAAGAATTGACAGTTTCACAATTTTCAGTTTCCAGAATTTTTAATTAAAAAATTTTTAATTAAATGCCTCCAGAGTTAATTCAAAACAATCAAAATTTGAGACAATAATTTCTTAACTTCAACCCTTAAAAATAAGAACATTTTAGAACTAGGCATTGAAAGAAATTGAATCGCAGTGAACTCTTGTCTATTTTAACGGTCGTAAAACGTAAATATTTGCGTATTTCAAGGCTGGATATCAATATTTGAAACTCATCTTTTAAAAAACTATTTCGGATTGAAAGACTTAAAATTTTGCAGTTTCAAAATTTGGAATCGTAGCGATCATATTTTGTGTTATTTTTGTAATTTTTAATGTAATAGGTATCGCAGAATTTTAGAAATTGTGCCGTGTTTAAACTTGGAATCTTAACGATCTTGTATTTTATTATTTTGTTTTAATTTGTTATTTAATGTAATTTCACAAAATTGTCCAGTTTTTAGTTAACGATTTAAAAAAATAACTAATTTAGAAATATTTGATTGAAAGATTTCAATAATGAATAATAATTCTAAATGAAGTGTTAAAAGTTAGCCTATTTTAAACTAAAAACATAAAAATTGTATTTCCTGAAATAATTAAAGAAAAAACAGAACTACCCGTAATTGATACCTCAGTAATTAAATAATTTATTTAATTTTGAATTACTACAATTTAAAAATTTTCAAGGTTTGCCCTTCGTGAGCTTTAATTTTTTAATTAAAGTTAAAATTACTTCATTTGCAAAGTATAATGAATAATTTAAATATGTATCACAACATTTAGACATTAAAATTTTATTCAGGTCTTAATGAAATTCGTATTCGTTTAATTTTCAATTTTCCCTAGTAGATTTTTTTTATTTTTAATCTTTCCCACATAAAATTACTTTATTATTGAAATTTTGAATTATTTGATGTCTTAAATTTAAAATTTTGAAAAATAAATCTACAAACAATCAATTTTGTTAACTAAAATCAAAGAAAAACGTACACGAATTGAGAAATATTTGTGTTTTTTAATTAATTATTTTTTAATTAATTATTTAGAATATTTGACAGTTTTCGATTATGTTAGTATTTTTGGCGGAATTGGCAATTTTAGTTTTAAAAAATATATATTTTTTAAAGAAGATTCACAACTTTTAACAATTTTATGTTATGTTGACATTTTAAACAAAAACTGATATTTTAAAACAAAAATCAGTAAAATTTTAACGAAAATAATTATAATTTGAACAACGTTTGTAATTTTTTAATTCTGAAAAGTTTTCTATTCTCGTATGTTAACGTTTTTCTGGGGAAATTTGTATATTTTAACCAAAATTCATTTGATTTAAATCCAATTATTTTGGGTTGAAATAATAAAATTTACAAACTTGAACGATTTCGGATTGCGTTAGTGTTTTCTGTCGTAAATTGTAATATGTATTAAAAAATCGCTAGATTTTAAATAGATTTTGCATCAAAGATTACAATTTTCAAACAAAAATCCGTATTTTTCGAACAATATTTGGAATATTTTAACAATTTTAAATGATATTAGTGTTTTTTCTCGGAAATTGGTATTTTTAATCTAAAAGCGTCATATTTCAAAGAATATTTTCATTATTTGCACAATGATAGGTTATGTTGATATTTTTCATATTATTATTAATTTTATATTTTAATTTTAAAATTGCGTGAGAAAAAGAATAATCGCGGGCGTAGCTCGCGTGTTTGTTTTCTAGTCATAACTAAAAAAAAATACGTAAAATGTATTGTCACGCACCTGTCCCAAACTACAAATTTGAAAAGAACAATTTCTAAATAATATTAGCGCAATTTTTTAAACATTTGAGATTTACAGATCTAGTTAAAAAGATAAAAATTATAATTTAAGGATTTTCCTTTTTTCTTCTAAGTTTCTCAGAATGAAATCTTGATTTAAAGAAAATCTCTCAAAGAAAATGAAAGGAAGAGGGAAAAAAAATTATGCTTTTAACATTTTGTATGTACTTGTCAAGTTTGAAAGGAAATAACTTATCTTTATTATGTCTTACGGGTGAAACATGTTAGTTGACAGAAGATAAAAGTAATGAATATAATGTACAGCAAAAAGTAGAAAAATATTGAAAACAGCCTATGAATTATAATGAAATATGTCTGGAATGTGAAATTGTTTAATTTGTTTTAAAATAAAGATGAGCATTAAAATGCAGAGTTTTTAAATTTAAATTCGAAATTTGAAAATTTTGTAAACTTCAAATATTTCAATTTTTAAATCTTAGCTTTTCAAATACACAAATATAATCTTTTATAAGTGAGTAGCTTGCCCAAATATTTTAATTTCAAGTGATAAGGAAGCCCACAATAAACATGCCAGCTCAAGCACAAGTGGATCAATTAAATTATTATACTCCTCACACATTCGATAGGTTTCGAAAGAGCTAAATAATTCTTTCTCTTAAAACAAATACAAAATGACCAAACCCATAATAAAAATTTGTTTTAAAACATTAATTTATATTTTTCATTCAGAATTCTAGGTAAATGACTTTTAAAAAAAAAACTTAAAAAACAGGTGTTAAATTCATATCGTTCAAAGTTTTGATATGGAAAATTTTTTAATTAGGAGCGCTAAATTTGAGGCAACTTTTAAATTGAAAATTTTCTAATGTTTTATATTAAAAATCGTCTCGTTCTAAATTTAAATTGTTCAAAATTGTACAATTTCCAACTAGAAATTTGAATACGTTAAATAATTAAATGGAAAACGTTAAAAATTGATTTATTTTAGACAAAAAAGGTACAAATGGATAAAGTTATTTATAAATGAGTTAATGTAAAATGCGCAGTCTTAACAGTTTTTCAATGTTTAGTGTTGAAATTTTTTTCTGTTTGAAGACCTCGAAATGAAAGTTGTTTAATTTGGATTGTCTCGACTATTGAATACATTTAAAATTTGAAATATTTTTTATTTAGAGTCTTGAATTTTAAACTCTTCCTAATTCAAATGTAGAATTTTATTGTTCCGCATTAGATTTATGAATTTGGATATTTTTATTTAAATATGCGCTTGAAAATTATGAATTCATTTTTGAGAACTTGAATTTAAAAATGTTAATGACCGGGAACATTTTTTTAAAATTTGGAAAATAAGTTTGAGAGATAGCGGTTAGTATGAACCCGTGCCCCAAAGACCATAAAGTTTCTCATTCATTTAGTATGAAAAAAGTGATTTCTTGCATGTTTATTGGACTTATAAAACATTTTTTTCGGTTACCTATTCGTCACTTTTCATTACTTTTTGATGAAAAAATCAATATAGTCACTTTTATCAAAAAAAAAAGGATCTTTTAGTAACTTGTATCCTTCTCACTTTGGATTTTATCTTTAAAAAAAGTGTACGTTATGATAATTCTATTCAATGTTGAAGTTCACCCTCCCCTATTCCCCTCCTTTCCCGGGTTTTAAAATAATTCCTACTTTTCTCTTTTTTAATGTTAATTCTTCTGGATTGAAAAGTGTATTATTATATTTTTGGTTCATAATTTATCTTTTTTGTTTAAACATTGTATTATTTAGTTGAACATTGAATTATATTATTGAAAATTCAACTATATTTAAAAATATATTTTTAAATAGTTGCTTAAAAGTGCAATTATTTAGTTCTGAATATAAGTGTTCGGTTGAAAATTATTTTTTTCTTTTTAAAGTCAGCTTTTTAGTTGGTACATACAGTTGCATTTTCAACAAAAAAATTAACTTTTTACCAAAAGAGGTAAACTTTTAACCAAGAAAATTTTCAATGAATGAAGAAGAACAATTTCATTCAAAATATCCAATTTTCAATTAAAAAAGATAAGCTTAAGCAAAACAGTTGAACTTTAGACTAAATAGTTAATTTTTCTATCAGTCAAGACGAATTTTCAACAATTATATAAATTTTCAACTAAATAGTTGAATGTATTATTAGTCTAAATTTTATTTTTTTAAATTCCATTTCACATTTTTTTCGTTTCTAAATTTAAAAAATAAAATAATGAAATTTTTATATAAAAAAGATAAACTTTTTGACTAAAAATGAAGTACTTAAATTTCCATTGGAAACCATTGATATTTAATAATAACGTACTTTTATGCAAAACCAGTTAATATTATACTAAATGTTTCGTTGAATTTTATACTGAATTGTGGAATTTTCAAACCAAAAAGATAAATTTTCAAAAAGAAATGTAATAGTAGATATTAAAAATAAAAGTGAGTTGGATTTAAACAACAATTACGAATTTTCAACTAAATATTTGTAGGTTCAACTATAACAGAATAATTTGAACCAAACAATTGAATTTTTAATTTGGAAAAAGTTGATTTTCTACGAAAAAATGCGGATTTGTAACAAAATAAATACATGAATTTTCACACAAATAGTTCAATTTTTTATGGAATTGTTTAATTTTCGAGCGGAAAATAAGAATTTTCCAAAAACAGTTCATTTTTCATCCCGGAAATGTAAATTTATAACAAAAAAGTTAATTTTCTACTCAGACAGAATAAATTTTAACCAGGCAGTTGCATGTTAACCGAAAAAGATGAAATTTATAAAGAGATCAATTTTGAAACCGAAAATATACATGTTTAGCAAAATATTTGAATTTTCAAAAGAAAAGAAAATTTGTTATTCAAGTTAGATAAATAATTTCAATCAAACTGTTGAATTTTCAATGAAAGAGTTAAATTTTGTACCAAATAATCCAATTTTTAACAAAAAAATGAACTCTGGATCAAACGTTTCGTAGTAGACTATCCAACCGAAAATAATTTACTTCTGACCAAGATTACCTTTCTATGAAAAAAAGAACATTATATGAATATTATAATATTCATATCACAATAATCACTGAAGAAAAATAATTTTCAGTAAAAAAACAAATTTCTGCTAAATAGTTCAATGTTTTACCAAATAGTTAAATTTTTTTTAAATTGTTAAATTTTCAAGCCAAGAAGATTTTTTTATAAAACAGTTTAATTTTCAATCCGAGATTATGAATCTTCAACCTAAAAAATGAACTTGAATCACCAACTAATAAAATTATTAGATTTTTAACATAATACATACATGGTCTACAAAACAGTTGAATTTTTAACCCGAAAATATAAATTTGTATCCAGGCAGTTGCATTTTCAACCAAACAAGATGAAATTTCTAAATAAATAAATAAATTTTGTAACCAAAAAGATGAATTTTTAACAAAATATTTAAACTTTTATTATTAAAAAAAAATTTATTCAAGAAAGGAAAAAAATTTTAATCTAATTGATGGACTTAAAACAAAAATAATTCAATTGTGAATCAAATGAGAATATTTTCAACAACAAAAAATTAATTTCTATTAATTCAGTTTGCATTTAAGTGGTAAAATGAGAAAAGGGAGAAAGACTGTGGAGTTTGTGATAATTAAATAGGAATTTTCATAATTTATAAACTCAATAATAACATTTTAAATAAACAATGATGTTCTTTTTTAATGATTAAAAAAATATTGACACTATTTGTACTATTTTTGAACTGTAAAGTGAGTCCAAGGCCGTCATGACTGATTAATAAATAAAACTTAAAATGAAAAAACAAATTTTTAAATAAAACTTGAGTAAAAAACATAATGTTTGATCTGTCAGTTGCTAGAGACATTGAACATTTATTTATCATTTATCTGGATGTGACGTGAAATGTGCAACTGTGTGTGAATTTTTTTATCTGCTTCAAAAATACATAAAAAGTAAGACGACATTCTTTATTTATTGTCTGCGTGTTGTCATTATTTCCGGTTACATATGTATATGCGACTGGCGCCTCTTATCTGAATGTACTCGTAACAATAGAAACCCTTAATTTGAAGCGTTTAAATTATGCCGAATAATGTAGCTAGCTTGCCTTACTAGAAAAACACACTTGTCCTTTTTCAGTTCATAAGGCTGACCTAAAATCTCTCAAATAGGGGAGACAACCCTAAAGTAGATAATAAATTAATAAATAATTGTAAGCCCAAATTGAAGTAAAACAATCAATTCTAATTTGAATATAATAACACTTGTCATCTGTTAAATATTAATTACATTTAATCTATGGGGGATATCCTCTATTTGCAAACCCTCACAATTTCAAGTTCCTAAATTATAAAAAAACAACTAATACTACTATTGCTACTCTATTGAAAATATTGTTAAATGAAAATTGCAGTTTATATTTATATAAAATAATTAATTTAATGTGAATAATAGTTAAGACACGATCGTGTTATTAAATTAAAATTAAAATTGATTATTTATGTGCTTAATTATTGATTATTTACTGTTGGGTTGTCTTCCCTATTCTATAATAGGGTGTCTACCCTACCTAGAAAACCTTGAATTGTTAGGGAATTCTTAAATACCTTGAATAATTTGGAAATATATTATGATTTTTTTTTATTTTAAATTTAAATTTTTTCAAGTAAAAGTTTTTTTATTAGAAATTATTTTTTTTCAATGAAAATTGATCTCTTTTTTGTTGTTGAAGATTGATACTTTTTAGTAAAAAATTATTCAACAGTTTGTTCACAATCTTTTCTTTTTTTTTTCTTTCTTAGTTGAAAATTCAACTCATGTTGAAAAGTCGCATTTTTTGTTGAATTCAACTGTTTTTGATCAAAAGTGTTTATCTTTTTTGGTTGAAATATCAACTAACTACATTTTTCGTTCAGAATTATTCGTCTTTTTCTGATGAAAATTAAGTAACATTGTCAAAACTTACTCATTCGTTAAATATTAATTTTTTTGGTTGGAGATTCATCATCTTAATTGAAAATTCCTCTCTTGGCAGAACATTAATTTTTTCAACTAAAAATTTAACTATTAAATTTTTGATTGAAACAATGATTGTTTAGTTAAAAAATCGTTTTTTTTTTGTTAGAAATTAATCTTTCTTGGTTAAAGGTTATTTTTTTTGTGGAAAATTGAACTTCTTGGTTTGAAATTCAACTATTCCAGTTGACGATTCATCATTCTAGTTGAAAATTCATATTTAAAAAAGTCAATCATTCCATTTAAAGAGTCATTATTTTAGTTGAAAATTCGTCAGTTTGGTAGAAAATGAATTCATTAAACTGAAAAATGAACTATTCCATTGTTGGTTAAAACTTGATCTCCTTTATTTAAAAATTCAACTATTTGGTTGAAAAACGATATTTATTCAACTATTTTTTTGGAAATTCATCCATTTTTTTAAAAAATCATCTTTTTGGTAGAAAATTAATATGCTTTTCTGAACAATATTTTTTTTACTAAAAATTTAACTTTTCAATTTTTGGTTGAAATCAAATAAAAATTTGTTTGAAATATTATTCCAATTCATATGCTTTAGAGAAAAATTCAAAAAATGATTAATTATGTTTTTAGTATTACTAAATTATTTAATTAATCGATGGTGTCAATATATTTAAGAATATCTTGTAATATAATATGCCAAAGCTTTCTAAATTAATCATATTTATTAAATCACTAGAAACTGAAAAAAAAACATTATTGACAACAAACTCGCGAAATTTTATAGATATTCCGAGTCGATTGTTTTTAAAATGCGAAATTTTTGAATGGTCCTGAAGTATGAAAAATCATAACTGTAAGAACGTGGAATTATCGGTTATTTTTTCAGGAATTGTGTAGACCTTTTTCAACAAATAAGGCAAATAAGACTCAAATATTGAGTTTTGAATTCTATTATTATATTGAATTAAACTCTACAATAATGCCATTTGAAGGTGTTGGAGCAACTGCCGTAGTGCACGCCGCATTTTGTACCCCTCGTCAAGAAAAATGTGCAATAAAACGAATCAACCTGGAAAAATGGAATACCAGTATGGACGAGTTACTGGTGAGTTCACTCTACTATTAAATTAATAAAAGTTTTTCTGATTTATAATTATACTTTAATGTTTAATATTTTCGCGATAATCTCGATAAATTAAGGAAAGTCCGTTTTTTCGTGAAAAAAAGGAATGATAAAAATGATTATTAGCCAAATTTTTGAAGATGAATAAAGGACATTATATTTGTAAACATTTTAATTAATAAAATTAGAAGTAAACAGTAAGTTCCTCTTGTCAGATAAACTTTATATAGTCCTAAATTAATTCATGGGGACGATGGGGACTTACAGACAAAATTTTAGATGTTTTATGATTTTGATTTTCTTTAATTGCCAGAATTGCTACCAATAATATAACTTCTGGGAAAATGTTAAATTACTTAGGTGTTATTAAAAAATGGTAAGATTTAAAGATAATTTTTTCAATTTTGCAGGATTTTAAAAAAGTTGAAAGGAAAATTTTTAATATTTCAAGAACTATTTGGAAGGTTTGGAAGTTTTGAAAAGATTCGAATCTAATTAATATTTTGATATTATTTCAAAAAATTTAAGACAGAATGAAGGTTTTTAAGATTTTCAATACATAAGCTTTTTAAGTTTTTTAAAAGGTTTCAAGCGCATGTTTTTTTTTAGATTCCTGTGAAAATTTCAGTGGATTTTGTATTTTAGAAAAATGGATTTTGAGAACGAATAATAAAATATTAAAGGATTTAAAACTAGTTCCTAACATTTCGAACATTTTTTTATCCAAATTTTTTAATTTATCATAATTAAAAATTTATAGAAAAAATTCGAGTAAGTTTTCAAAATTAATTTAAAACAAAAAAACTAAACTTTAAACAGTGGTTTTTGATTTTGAAAAATTAGTTTAAAGACAATATTTAAAAAGATTTTAAAACATTTTAAAACATTTTAAAAGATTTTCAAAATTCTTGAAAAGGAATCTGAAAGATTTGAGAGCAAGTTTTTTAATATTGCAAGATTTTTTTAAATGATGGGAAAAATTCGAATTATTTTGGAAGATATTGAGAGATTTTAAACAAGTTTCAAAAGGAATTTAAATCTTAAGAAAATTAAAAAAAATGTATTTTTAAAAGTATTTTTAAAGGTTTCAATCATACAAATTTTTTTCTGAAGATTCCTGAAAAGTTTGTATAATTTTTTATTTTTAATAATTTTAATAGAATATTTAAAAACATTTCACAAATTTGACAAAATCGTTGAAAAAGAAAGAAAAAAAATCGTTGAAAGACTTTAGGAGAATTCTTGCAGCTTTTTAGAATTTCTAAAAGTTTTAGGAAAAATTCGAATCATTTTAAAACACTAAAAAATAATAAAAATCTTGAAAATATTTTAAAATATTAACAGTAAAATTTATATTTATAAAGAGATGTCGTAAGAACTCTTTTATAAGCATTTTAAAAATATTGAAAGGTTTTAAGAGAATAAAAAAGTTTTCTTAATATACCTGGAAGAACTTTAAATCTTTTTTTTTATTTTGAAAGATTTATCAAAATTTTAGGAAAATTCAAGTCAGTTCAAACGATATTTAGGAATCTTAGATATTAGAATTCTTCCCAACTTCTCAAATTCCTAAATAACATTTAAACAAATTTGAAATTTTCCTAAGAATTGGTAAAATCATATAAAATTAAAATTAAAATTTATTCGATAATTCACAAAATCACGTTTAAGTTCGAAATAATAAACGCGAAAATGTAGTAGAATTTCAATGAAAAAAAAGAACGGTCAAAATACAATAATTTAAAATTAACGATTAGAAAGGTAAATATATTTTTTATATTTCTAAATTCAATACAGAAAGAAATCCAGGCGATGTCTTCCTGCAATCACGAAAACGTCGTCACGTACTACACATCCTTTGTGGTAAAAGAAGAACTATGGCTTGTCCTTCGGCTCCTCGAAGGCGGATCTTTACTCGACATCATAAAACATAAAACGAGAACGACGAATTGTAAACATGGTGTCTTCGACGAAGCAACCATAGCCACTGTACTTCGAGAAGTACTCAAAGGTCTTGAGTATTTCCACAGTAATGGACAAATTCACAGGTATTTCAGTTTTAATTTAAATTCAGATACGAGAAGAGAAATTTAGAAAGTTTAAACAATTCTATTTTTCGGATACCTTATTCAGTCACTTTTCCCTATTCCCCTCTTTTAAAGATATCCTCTTTTTTCCCTTATTTCCAAGAAAATTGCCCCTTTTCTCGTTTTTCGCTTAAATGTGAACTGAATAAATAAGACCCAATAAAAAAACCCAACTATTTGTGGTTGAAACAGACTGTTCAGTTGAAAAATTAATTATTTTGTTAAAAATTGAAGTGATTTCTTAATAAGTCATCTTTTTGATCAATAATTCAACTGTTTTTTAACGTTCGTCTGTTATTTCGTTTTGATTGAAAAGTCTAGATATTCATATTTTTGTTCCAGAGTTAATCTCGTTTGGTTAAAACTTCTACTGTTTTGTTGAAAATGCAATTATTTTTTTATTTTATTTTATTATTTTCTTAAAGTTATATTTTGTATTGAAAATTTTGGTCAAAAATGCTACTATTTGATGGAAATTTTAATTATTTTGTTGAAAATCCAACTATTTTTATCAAAGTTTAAAGTGTCATTTTTCTGTCACCATGATTTTATAGAGATTTGGTCCAAATCCCAAAAATATAACTGTATAATTTTTGTTTGTTACTTATCGTCTGTTAGTATACAAATTTTGAGAATTAATCAAACAGCAACAAAATATCAAAATTAATTTCCTCTGTCCTTATTTTACGCATTAAATTTAATTGTTTTATTATTTTATTTAAGTTAAATAGCAGCATCATGGCCGTGAATTTTATAAGACCGGGAAAAACCGGGAAATTTTTTTTTTTACCGGGAATTGTTATCTTTTTCAATTATAATTTCATTCCGTTTACAATGCGTAATTTGAAAAGATTTCACTATAAAGATTTTCCATTTTAGATTTTAATTTTTAAGCTTACATTTTTTATTTAAACAATTTAAAAATTCAGTTTTGAAGTCTTAAAAATTAAAAGCGTTTGAAATTGCAAGTTTTTGATAAAAGGCGTTTTTATTTTACCAACTGCAAATATAAATTAATTAATGATTTTTAAAATTGAACTGTATCTTTAGGATTAAAAATAAAACAATAATTGATATTTAAAACTAAACAATTTAAAATTGAATTGTTCGTAGTTGAAGGCCTTAAATCGTTACAGTTTCAAAGAGCTAAATATGAACTTTGAACGTTACAATTTTTTTTTATTTAAAAAATTTTTGAAATTTTATGTATAAATAAGTCTGAGAAACAATAGAAACGTATCGAGTAATTTGAAAAGATATTTAGAAGTTTTAAACGATTCAAAAATAATTTAAAATTATAAATTATTTCACATAATTTAAATGAAGTGTACCGAAATATCGGTCTAAATTGCAACGACCTAATTTCAAATAAAATATACATTTTTGAAAATTTCGAGCAAAAAATCTAGAAGCTTTTAAAGAATTATGAAAGGCTTCAAAGAAATCAAAAACATTTTATTAAGATTCCTAGAGGAATTAAAAATGATTTTTTATTTTTTTTAAATAGTTGAAGAAAATATGTACTTAAAAAATGTAAAAACACTTAAAACATTGTCAAAAAATAACACATGGAGATTTTGCAAGATCCTGAAACAAAATGTTGAAGCTTATAAAGGATTTTAAAACTATTTAAAATTATAATGATTTAAGTTATAATTTAACAAGTGTTCTGTTTATGAAGAAAATGAATCATTCAATTTTTGATGGGTCTAACTTAAAATTGCTTAACATTATATAATTTTCAACAAAAGTTTAATTGATTTTTCAATATAGAGTATTAAAAATGATAAAGTGGGTTTAAAATTGTTCGCTTAAAAAGTGTTAGTAGCTTCCATTTTATACGTGCAAATTATTGAGCATTTGAATACAAAATATTTGAATTAAATCTCAGTTTTGGTTACTTCAAATGGAAAAAATTTTAGCTGTAGATTACAAATTATTTAATTTCGTTCACTGAAAAATTTTTGCGAACCGCGAAATGGCCAAGAATGTTTATCTTTGAATTAAACGCTACCCTGATTAGAGCATACCTTGACTTAAAATGAAAGATAAATTATGATGACTAAAAATTTAGTAATAATGTTTCAATTTTTTTAAAAAGTCTGCAATATTTCTATGCAGACACACGTTATATATTTTTAATCTAGAGAATTGTGGTTTACACATAACTGGACAGTATGCTAAGCATTCAAGAAAACAAACAACCCTCTCTAATTATCCACTCATAAAATATGATTTCATTCAATTAAATTTATGGACTCATTAATTTTAATTATTTGTGCCAACTGCGCGCATGCTCGAAGATATTGACCAAAGTAAAAAATACGTTTCTACCTGTATTTAGAATAGAGGAAATAAGTTTAAAATGTGTTTTAATATTTCTTTTGGATTTTTATTTTATTTTACTTTTTTTTTTGTAGAAAATGACACTTTCCGTGAAAATGTTCTTATATTTTCTCGTTGAGAATTCATATTTTTGTTTGAAAAATCAACTGTTTTCTAAAAATTCGACTGTTTGGCCTGAAAGTTAAACTATTTAGTGAAAATGGATTGGTTTTTGGTCTTTTGTATTTTAAAATTTGACCTTTTGGATGAAAATTAATTTTTGTAGGTTGAAAATTCGTCTCTTTTGCCTGAAAGTTCAACGATTTGGTTGGAAATCATGTTTTTTCAAAAAGGCGTAATAATAATAAAATTATGATTTTCTGAGAAATTTAAACTATTATATTTATATTTCAGTATTCATTGTTTTTAAGTTTTAATAATCTACTTTTTGGTTGAAATTTTTATTATTTTGTTGAAAATTCAACTATTTTGTTAGTAAATAATCTTTTTTGGACGAAATTCACGGTTTAAAAAGAAAATTTTTTCCTTTTGAATTGAAAATTTATTTATTTTTGTAGTAAAGTCTTTTTTATTTTGAAAAATAACTTTATAAACTATTATATTTTTCGTTACGAATTAATGTCTTTTGATTGAAGATTTATCTGCTTATTTAAAAAATTAACTATTTTTGAAAATTCTTTTTTTAGGCTGAAAATCAATGTCTCTAACTGAAAACTCTACTGTTTCAGTTGTTAAACATTTAATTATTTGTTTTAAATGTAACTGTTTTTGGTTGAAGTGTAATCTTTTTTGTTTCAAAATTCGACTATTTGGTTAAAAATTCATCTCTGAAGGTTGCAAATTCATATATTTTGCTTGAAAGTTCAACGAATTTGTTGGAAAATAATTTTTTTTTTAAGTTTTAATTTCGGTTTGAAAATTAAACAGTTTTTTTATCATGTGATTTACTGAAAATTAATATGATTCATCTATTTTGTTAAAAATGTTTTTAGTTTAATTTAACTGTATTTGATGTTAAATAACAATGTTTTTTTTATTAAAATATAAATTATTATATTTATTTTACAGTATATATCTTTTTCGGTGACAAATTAAAATATTTGTTCAAAATTAATTCTTTTGGCTGAAGATTAATCCTTTTTGTTTTTGAAAATTCAACTGCTTTCTCAAAAATTATTTTTTGTTATTAAAAATTTATCTCTTTGGTTGAACATTTCATTATTTTTAAAATTTTGGTTATTTAAATTAGATTTTCTAAATGCAAATTCAAATCTTCTAATTGTTGAAAATACATCTTTTTTTTTGAACTCAACTGTTTTTGATTTAAAAATTAATTTTTGAGGTTGAAAATATCTCGTTGGTTGAAAATTTAACTATTTAAAAAAAAATTAAACTGGGTAAAGACTATATAAAGATATTACATCATGATACGATAAACAAAAAAATTTGTTATAAACGAATTATTTGTTGAAAATGTGTTTTCTATAATTTTCAATAATTTAAAGTTTTTAAGTTATATTGCAAGAAATTTGAATGGAAACAATATTTTAATGAAAAAATGTCTCCTAAAACTATTCTTGTTAATATTGTAAACAAATTTAATGAACAAATTCATTTTTCAGGCATTTGTCGCCAGAAAAATTCGTTTTTATCTAGGTCAAGTTTTTAAAATTAGGAACCTCATGATTTTGTACGATTTTTAAAATTAAGTTTAAAAATTTGACTATTTGTTTAAAAATTCTCTTTTATTTGAAAGTCGAACTATTCGACTGAAAATTAATTTTTCGTTATTGATAATTCCAGTAATTGATAGAAAATTCTTCTTTCTTGATTGAAAATTATCGTTCTTATTAAAATTTCATCTTTTCAGGGTTAAAAGTCGACGGTTTTCCAAAACATAACTTTTCAGCTTGAAAATATAATTCTTTTGGTAAAAATTGATCTCTTTATGTATAAAATCTGTTTTTGTTGAAAATTAAACGATTTAGTTAAAAAAGCAATGTATTTCAATTTTAAATCTTAGGAACTTAAAGAATATCATGCTTAAATCAATATGGTACCTACATCAATTTGATTTAAAATAATGTATTCTCCCATTTTCGTATAAAAAAACATCCTACTTCCGTTTTTTTGAGTTAATTTGGGACTCTGAAGTCTGGTTGTAATTTAATTTCTGATTTTCAGGGATATAAAAGCTGGTAACATTTTACTTGGCGAGGACGGGACAGTGCAAATTGCGGATTTCGGCGTGAGTGCCTGGCTGGCAACAGGCAGAGATCTCAGTCGACAGAAAGTGCGACACACCTTCGTAGGAACTCCTTGTTGGATGGCACCTGAGGTCATGGAGCAGGTGAGAGAGGAAAGTTACACTCCAATTTCTTAGCCTGTGAAGTTTATGACCTTTTTCATTTGAAATTGAGTCGTCGCTTAGGCTAAAAGAAGAACCCTTCGCTCTCACTACTAAAAAACTTGTCTCAGATATTTTCTTTCTATCTATCAGTGGTGTAGTCCTAACAGAAAAAGAATTGGCCTGGCGGTACTTTTCATAAACTGCGTTACCAGTTTGATAGGGGTGGGGCTATAAGCGGAAATAACGATACGAACTTGGATAATGTTTAGAACTTAAATCCAGTAAGAAAATCTAATTATAATTTAAAGTCAAAACTCATTTTTTGATTGAAAAGGCTTATATATTATATTTTTGGTTTGGAATTTATCTCTTGTTTATTGGCTAAAAATTATATTGTTTGGAAAACAATACAATTATTTGGTTTAAATTACAACTGTATTTTAAAATATCATCTTTTTTATCCAAATTGCAATGACTTTGTTGAAAATTAATTTTTTAAGTTAAAGTTTCATTTCTGGTAGATAATTTAACTATTTTCATGAAAATTGATTTCATGTTTGGTTGGAAATAAAATGTTTATACTTTTGGGTATAAATTTAATTGTCTGATAAAAAATTAGGAAAAAAATTATCTTTTTTAATTGAAAGTTCAACTTTTTGGTTGAAAATTCCTCTTTCTTCGTTAAAAATTTATACTTTTTTCTTAAAAGCGCAATTTTTTGGTTGAAACATCAACTGTTACCATGAATCGTTGAAAATTCACCTTTTTTAGTTGAAAAGTCGATTGTTAAAGTTGAAATACTTTGAAAAAAAATCAGCTATTTGCTTTCAAGCCAATCTCTGTGTTAACATTGTACTGTTTTGTTGAAAATTCATCTTCTAGGCTTGAAAATTCAAAAATTTAGTAGAAAATTAAGCTATTTTGATAAAAATGTGTTTCATGTTGGTTTTAAAATCAGATTTTTATACTGAAAATTAAACTATTTCATTTTTGGTTGAAAATTGAACTTTATGTTTGAAAATTGGTCTTTCTTGGTTGAAAATTTATCCTTTTTGGTTAAAAATGCAAAAAAATCCTTAAAACACTTTGATGCACAAAATCAAAATGCATCTTTAAAATCGTACCTATTCTTTATATTTCGAATTTTTTTTCGCCAGGTGGCGTATAGCAGTTTAACCATTCCCAGCATTGTATAAGTTAAAAAATTAATATTTTTGATCGAAAATTCATGTATTTTGTTGAAAAATCATGTTTTTGGGTAGAAAATTATTATTATTTTTCGAAAGGTCAACTTTTTAGTTTATAATTCAAGTACCTTGTTAAAAAATAATCTTTTTAGATTTAAAAGTCCACTGTATTCGTAAACATTCAACTTTTTAGGCTAAAAATTATATTCTTTTGTTGTCATTTTATCTTTCATGGTAGAAAAGTCATCTTTCTTTGTTGAAAATTTTTTTATAAATAAAAATATAACTTTCTTCTAAAAATTTTGCATATTGATCTTGAAAATTGAAATATTTGATTAAATTTTAATCTTTTGTGGTTGAAAGTTGCTTGAAAAGGCATCTTTGTGTGCTGAAGATTCAACTACTTGGTTAAAAATTCAATTAATTTGCTAAAAATTTAATTGGTTATGGAAAATTTAACTGTTTTATTAAATTTATCATTTTTGGTCAAAAATTTAACTAGGTTGTCAAAAGTTCACTCTTTTGGATTAAAAATTTATCTTTAATTAAGAAAAATTCACCCTTCTTGCTTAAAAAATTATCTTCGTTGGTTAAAAAGTAACTTTTTTTGTTAAAATTCAACTATCTTTGAAAAAAATTTTGGTTAAATCTTTACTTTTTTTTGAAAACTCGACTCTTTTTCTGTAATATTCATCTATTTGGTTTTTAATGTAACTCTGTAGTTGAAAATTAATTTTCTTTTTTTGAAAATTCAACTATTTTGTTGAAAGTGCAGTATATTTCGACTGAAAACCTTAGGAATTTAAAATGTTTCGCATTGAATTCAATATGTTATCTACATTAATTTTATTTAAAAGAATTGATAAACGTAAAATCCGTCTATAGCCAATGGCTACGTTACTTTCGAGTGAGAGGGGAGGTAAAAAAGCCAAAATTTTGTGATGTAGTTTATGGATGGCCCATTACTCGAAATTCCGTTTGACAGGAAGGTTTCTTGGCGTCGTCAAATCTCGACTATTACCACTGCTTTCTATGAATTCGCTTGCGATCTTTTTGCTTGGCATCAAACTTGCAGTCACTTTTTTTTTTTATTCGTTTCAACTCTTGAGACACTTTTTCACTTATTTCAAAACTATAAGATTTGGAGGACTGATTAAGAAATATGTTAAGTATTTTATAGGCATTTTACCTTTAGCATGTTCTTGTAGGGTGGAACTAAAATATTTCGAAAGTTCCACTCTTCTGAGCATGAGATGTTCACGCAATAATTCACTTTCATATCAGTTCTGATCTAAAGTTCTGTTAGTGATTGATCACCCATAACGCATACACAGTAGGGTGTCCTAAAAAACAAAATGTTCGTTTTTTGAATGACTCACCCCCTAAACTTGTTGTATTAGGTAGGAACATATTATATATTTTTCTTTTATTTTTAAAATAATTTTAAACCGTGGTGCTGGGGCCTTAAAATGTCCCAAAATGATTAAAATGATTAAAATGATTAAAATGATTAATTTTTGTTAATTTTCGTAAATTTAATATTTGTTTGCAGGGAATGCAACTGTTGACCCGATTTGACCAAAAATACTACCCCTTATAGTAAAAAAGTACCCTTCATAGAGCTTAAAATATTATATTTATCATACCAATATAATTTTTGTCCAATTATAATAATATATAACTGCAAGGTTCACAATTCATTTAGGAAAAAAAAACAATTTATTATTTATTTACTATTTATTTATTTTCGAAGGATATTTTTTTATTTTTATTTTTGGCCTAATTGAGTCCATTTTTTGCCTGATCATATGTAACCATCAGTTGTATTCTCTGGCAAACAATTATTATATTTATGAAAATCAACATTAATGAATCATTTTAATCATTTTTAAGCACTTTAGGGCCCCAGGACCACGGTTTAAAATTATTTTAAGAATAAAATAAAGGTGTGCATTTATTTTTTCACTAAATAGAGCAAGTTCAGGGGGTGCGTCATCATAAAAAAAACATTGCGTTTTTTTAGGACACTTTAATATACAGGCAAAGAAGTCTAAAAAAAACTGAAGATTTTTGTTTAGTTTTATACTAATTGAGACAAACTCGCCTTGCAGGATCATGGCTACGACTTCAAAGCTGACATTTGGTCGCTGGGTATAACAGCCATTGAAATGGCGAGTGGAACTGCACCGTACCACAAATACCCACCTATGAAGGTCCTTATGCTCACATTGCAAAATGATCCACCGACTTTAGACACTGCCGCTGACGACAAGGATCAGTACAAGGCCTACGGAAAAACGTTTCGAAAGATGATAGTGGATTGTTTGCAAAAGGATCCGACGAAAAGGTACGGTCTGATTTATAATTTAGAGGATGGCCGCAGGTCAGAGAAAATCGGGAAATCAGGGAATTTTCAGGGTTTTTGAAGAAGAAAAAAATTGCAAATGTTTTTTAAATTAGTGTCTTTTCTTTCAACAAATTAACCCATTTTTCTGAATTTCCTTCAATTCTTTTAAAATATTTTAGGGCATTTTAAAAGATTTCTAACATTTGTAATGGATTTCAATAATTTAAAGATAGTTTAAAGGATTTAAAGTATTTTAGGATATTTAGAATTATTCTAAGGCATTTTCAAGAGTTTAAAAAAGTTTCAATTAAGTTAAAAAAAGGCAACGGATTGGAAATATTTTATGCTGTTTTAAAAGATGCCAAGGCATTTTGAAGAGATTGAAGAGGTTTCCAAGGATTTAAATGATTTTAAGGGATTAAAAAAAAAAATTAAATGGATTTTAAAAGCTCTCAAGTTATTTTAATAAACTTTCCGGGATTTCAGAAAATATCAGATTTAATGTCATTGTGCGGGATTTTCTAGTATTTTAATGAATTTCAAAGTATTTATTTACACAAATTTAGGGATTTTGTAGGATTTAGAAATATTTTTAATATTTTGAAATATTTTAGGGTATTTTAGAATATTTCAAGCCATTTTTTAATATACCTCAATAGTTTCAAAGAAATTAAAGGGTTTTTGAGTAGATTAAAAAACTTCAAGGAATTTTCAAGAACTTTAAAAAGTTTCAATGGCTTTTCAGTATTTTTGGGTCTTTTAAAAAGATTTTAAGGTATTTCCAATAGAATAAAAAGTTTCCAAAGATTTGAAAGATTTTAAGGGATACAAAAAATTGTCATGAGGCTTAAGGAATTTCCTAGAATTTCGGAAGATTTTAAACGATTTTATTAGGTCCTACTAGGTTTTAAGATATTTTAAAAGATTTTAATACTTAATAATTTTTTCATCGATTTCAATCATTTTATGGGATTTTAAAAGCTTGAGAGCTTTGAAAACTTTTTATTCTACTAAAAATGCCTCAAAATTAAAAAAAAACCTCAAATACTGAAAAGCTTCAAGGTATTTGCAACAATTTTAAAGATTTTTTGATATATAAAACATTCCAAAGAATTTTCAATTGATTTTAATAATTTGACAAAAGGGATTTCAAAATATTTTAAAGTATTTAAAATATTTTAGGAAATTTGGAAAGTTTGAAAAAAATTAATAGATTTTAATAATTTTAAGTAATTTGAAAGGATTTCAAAGATTTCAGGGCAGTTTTGGAAACTTTCAAGAAATTTCAAAAGATTTTTTAAAGGAATTTCCATGGAATTTTCCAGAGATTTGCAAAAATTCCAGGGAATTTCTAAGAATTTGAATTACTGAATTATTAAAATCAATTGAAAATTCTTCGATATGTTTTAAGATACCCTATTATATTTAAAATCCTTTGAAATATTTTGAAATTTGTAGAAGTTTTTGAAAGTTCTTGCGAATTTCTTAGATGTTTGAAAATTACCATAAAAGCATTTAAAATTCGTTTAAATTAATTAAATATTTGTAAAATTCTCCGAAATGTTTTAAAATATCCGAAAATATTTCAAATTCTTTGTAATCTTTTGAAAACTTTTTAAAGTTTTTGAACATTGTTTGCAATTTTTTAAAATACACTAAAATCCTGTAAATCCCGTCAAATAATTGAAGAATATTAAAAGTACTCCAAGATATTTCAAATCCTTTAAAATCTTATAAAACATTGTAAAGCTCTTTAAAATTCCTTGGATATGAAAAAAAACTAAAATCATTTAAAATCCTTTCAAATTATTGAAGTCTATTGATTGATTCGAAATGTTTAAAAATATCTGAATATTTTAAAAATCCTTTGAAACTTTTTAGAGCTCTTGAAAACTCCTTGGAATTGTCAAAAAGGTCGTAAAATCTGTCAAATTCTTTGAAATCTCTTTAAATTATGGAAGTCTATCAAAAATTCCTTAAAATCTTTTAAAACCCCGTAATATGTTTCAATTCCTTCCAAGAATTTGATGTATTTTCATATATTTCAACAGATTTTAAAAAATTCTCAATATATTTTAATAATTTGTAGGCATTTCAAATGATTTTGGGGTATTGCTAAAACATCCACGATTTTCAAGAACATTTAAAAATTTCAAAGGATTTGGACAATTTTAAGGAACTTTAAAAGATTCCAAGAAGTTTTTTTGATTTCAATAATTTTAAGAGATTTTAAAGGATTTTGAAGATTTTATGCATTTTTAAAAATTTCAAGAGATTTAAAAATATTTTGAAGGATTTTAAATATTGTAGTGTATTTTAAAAGATTCCCAGGCATTTTCAAGAGCTTTGAAAAATTCCAAGATATTTTTAAAAGTATTAAAAAATATTAAGCGATTTCAACACCTTTTAAAGGATCCATTGTAGAACATTAAAGAAGATTTCCAATTTTAAATATTATATGGCATTTTAACATATTTCAAGGAATTTTTAAGAGCTTTAAATAGTTCCAAAGCAATTCAAAAGAGTTTTATTGAAGGATATTTAGAAAATTGCTTGGGATATTCAAGGATTTTAATTATTTTAAGTGGTTTGGAAATATTTTCATACGATTTTAAAGACTTTCCTAGAATTTAAGAAGATATGGAACGATTTTACATAATCTGCAAGGTTTTGGGTGGTTTCAAAAGATTCTAATGGTTTTTATAAGATTTATGAGGATTTCAACGATTTTAAGAGATTTTAAAATCTCTCAAGGTATTTTAATCAATTTTCCTTGATTTAAGCAAATATCTCAAGATTTCAGAGAATTTCGCGAAATTTTATAATGTTTCAATGGATTTAAAAGAATTTATTCATAGGAAGAGGAATTTTTAAAGGCTTCAATGAGTTGAAACGATTTTAAAATATTTTTGCAGTTCATTTTAATTCTTTTCGAATTCAGTCTGCATTCTTTTAGATTCTTTTGAATTCTTTTTATTTTTTTATTTAGTTGAATTCTTATAAATTTACTCAATTGCACTCAAATCAATGGATTTTAAAAAAGTTTTTGTGCAATTTAGCCTGAAGTCTTTTTATGTCTCTTAGAATTCTTAGATATTTTATTAAATTCTTTTGAATTCCTTTTAATTTTATTAAACTCATTGCAATTTTACTGAATTCAATGAATTTTTTTATTTATTTTTCTAAACATGCCTGGAGTTTTTATGTTTTTGATCGAATTTTGTTAATTTTTCTTAAATTCCTCTAAATTCACTGCAATTTTACTGAAATCAATGAAACGTAAAGAACTGTTTCCAATTATTTTGAATTCAAATTTAATTGTTTGTAAGTCATATTAATTAATACTGAATTCGTTCAAATTCACCTGGAACCCTTATACATTTCATCGAATTGTTTTAAATTTAAAAGACCATTGGGTCACATTATTAATGCACATTAGTCACTTTTGGTAACTTTTTCGGTTTAAATAGATCACTTTTTCTAAGTAAAGTAGACTAAAGTCCTTGAGAATTATAAATTAAAAGTTAACAAATAAAAAAAAAATTAGTCAGGGAAAAGTCAGGGAGTTTTAAAAATGAAGTTTTGCAGCCACCCTGAAATTTTTAATGCGATTAATTTTTATTTAACCATTTTTAAATATAAGAGAATTTATAAAACTATTTTTAAAATATGTTGTTATATTTTTCAATGTCTTATAAAATATCTTCTACTTCTTTTTATTTTAAAATCATATAATAATGCAATTAAAGAAATTAAAAGAATTTTTCAAATTTTTCAAGTCCCGTCAAACTAATTATTAAAGAAAATAAAAATGATAAAAACCGTTACTTATAAATTATTAATCGAAGCTTAATGATCAGAGATTAATAATGTGACTAATTTTCTCTTGGATGTAAAAGAATTCAAAAGAACATTGCTTGCAATAATAAACAATGAAAAATCTGGCGATTATTTATTTAATCTTGGTTTTGAAGTACTCTTTTCTTCTAGACCGACTGCAACCGAACTTCTAAAGCATCCTTTCTTCAAAAAGGCGAAGGACAAGAGATACTTACAGCAGACGTTAGTTGCCATTGGGCCTAGTCTCGAGACTCGAGTTCAAAAGGTACATATTTCTTAGACATTTGCAAATAGTTATGGGCCATCCATTAATTAAGTTACCAATTTTTGGCCTTTTTTTACCTCCCCCTTCCCCAAAAGTAACGTATCTGTCGGCTAAAGACCGATTTTACGTTTTTAAATTCATTTAAATAAAATTAATGCAGATAACATATTGAATCCAATACAAAACGCTATAAACTCCTAAGATTTTAGGCCCAAACTATATTCCATTTTAAATAAAATAATTGAATTTTCAACCAAAAAAGATTTTCTACCAAAAAAGATGAGTTTTCAACCCAAAAAAAAAAAGAATTTAAAAAGAATTGTTTTTTAACCAAAAAGTTGCATTAACAACCAAATAGATGAACTTTTCAGTAAAAGGGACGATTTAAAAAATGTTAAATATGTAAGCAAATAGTAGAATGTATGAGCCAAGAAGGTAAATGTTTTCAAAGACAGTTGAATTTGTAACAAAAAAGTTACTTTTCAATAATAAAATAATGATAAACGATGACTTTTACCAGAAAAGATGAATTTTCAACCCAAAGGAATGAGTTTTTAACAAAATGTAGTTGAATTTTCGATCAAAAATAGTGGCTTTAATAAAGTAATAAAATTTTCAGAAAATAATTAGATTTTTAACAAGATAGTTTAATTTCTAATGAAATAGTCGAATTTTCAGCATACATAGATGCATTTTTAATCAAATGGTCGAACATTAAACAAAAAATATTAAAATTCGATAAAATATTTGAATTTGCAAGACAAAAAGACTAATTTTTTTAGAAAAAAGTTGAATTTCAAATCGGAAAAGATGAATTTTTAACAAAAAAGTCATTTTTAATAAAAAAATATGCATTTTCCATAGGATAGTTGAATTCTTAACCAAAAGTTGCAATTTCAACAAACATGATTGATTTTCTACCTATAAAGGCAACTTTTCAAGATAGTACATGAATTTGCTACCAAATAGTTAAATTTTTAACTCATACAATATGCAGGATAAAGTTTCAACCCAAAGTGGAGCATTTAAATTTTCAGATAAAAACTCGGGTGCAAAATAACTTTGAAAAAAAAACTAAGTCTCAACAAAAACTGTTAAATTTCGAAACAAAAAGATTAATTTTTACCAAGAAGATTAATTTTCTACCAAAAAAACAATAAATTTGAACAGTATATATGAATGTTCAACAGAAATATTTTATTATAACATCAAAAAGACAAATTGTCTACAAAACAGTTGCATTTTCAACAAAATAATTAAATTTACAACAAAATTATATAAGTTTGTTTGTTTTTTATCTTCACTTATATCCCAGTCAAAGTAACGTTACTTTTAAAATTTAGAGCATTTTTTTCTAAAAGTATATGTGGTAAGGTTTTTTTACATTTTCAAATGATGAATTTTTTCGTTTAAAAATTCATGCTTTAGTTAAAATTCATTTTTTTGGTTGACAATTCTTGGATTTTATTAAAAATTCCTATATTTAGTAGTAAATTAATGTATATTTTTTAAATATATATATTTTTTTTGTGAAAATTTAGCTTTTTGTTTCAGAACTCTTGAATTTTATGAAG
>JAAAKG020167508.1:0-28061 GCA_010014905.2 Druon quercuslanigerum | reverse complement strand
ATACGAGTATGGGAGTAGAGAAAGATGTTTTCTTTTCAAAAGTGATTTCTCGAGCGAATGATTTCCTTTTTTTTTTTAGTTTTTTTTTTTTTTTAGTTTTCGTGTAAAGACTGGGCCGTGCAGTTCTGAAATTTGCTTAGATTATACTCTGAAAGGCTTCTACAATAATGAAAAGTATAATATAATTTGTTTTTTTCAGCAAACAACAGATTTTAATTGGCTTTCAATCATCAAATCAACTTTAATTAATGATTAGCCTTCATTGAAATTGATGAGATTTTGATGTGAAACTCCGAACTGAAGCTGAAGCATGAACGGCGGCCAACTAAACAGTATAGTGTGTTGAAACTGCTGGCGTAAATTACAGGTGTTTTTACATGCATCGGAAGCAAACGCTTTGGGATCAAGTTGAATCCGAAACATACCTGGAAAGCTTCAGAATCGTCCGCGTGGCGCGCTAAGCTGTAACATTCGAGCATCCAGGGAAGAAACGATATATTCGCAATGATTTTTCGCTTAGTTTTTTAGTGAATTCCAATGTTACTGTGATTTCTAGTGGATGTTAGTGTGATAGTGTTGTTGTGAAACTAAGTGGAACTTAAAGTTTATTTTGGAAGCGATAAAGTTCGAATACGAAACCGTAAACCGCCGTTCTGTAGGCGTTGCTGTCATTTGGCTTCCTCCGGTCCCCATCGTTTTTTCTGGATTTCCCGTAATTGATGATTGAAATGTCGCTTGTCCCGAGGCTACTTTCAAGTGCCGACACGAATCATCGAATCATCAGCATATGACGATCCAAAGAAACCTAGGAAAGCGAACATCGCTCCGAGATGTTTCATCCTTGTAACAACTTTTAACACTGTAATAGAGAGTATCACAACGGGCCTCGTCGCCAAGGATTGAAGACACTTCAGAAGGGATTCCAAATTTTGAAAGTAACATTAGCATTAACACTTGCTACTTTTGTTATACTTCTGTTTGATTTAAAGTCATTAGAATGTACTGAACCATGCAACTATATGTTTGTATTGTAACTTAACCTATATCTTGAATTGTTTGAAATCTCCATCCTGTTCATTTTACTGCTTTATTTATATTTATTTTCTACTGGTACCTTTTCAATGCGTCTTACTTTTTTGTTTTTTGTTTGCTCTTTAAATCAATTCTAATAGTTTCACGACGCTCGAAAATCATAACAAAAGAAAATTCTCAACGCTAATTTTACACACACAAATATGACAGGAAGCTTGTGATTTTTCGCACAAAAATGATTGGAAAGCGCCAGTGAAAAAATTTCAGTCTATAATTTTTCTACTGTTATTTGCCTATAATTTTCCATATGGTCGCGAAAAATTCTTGCAAATATTTTTTCGTAACAGACGTCAGATGTTAAGTTGTTGCCACCGTGCAGTATGGCCTGAGATGGAAAAGTTTTATGCACGGCACGGTGGCTTAAAATTTGTGTTATTATTACAGAACACGTCTGTTTTCACTTGTATGGCCGCTTTTACTTTTCAAATCTGCAGTCAACGACCTTATTAGGCATTTTCACTTCATCGCCAGCGAACTTCATGTTCGCCTTGTAGAGTGCTGAGGGGGAAACAATAGCACCAAATGCATGGGACAAAACTTTATTGTTGTAATATCTTCGCAAAAAAAAAATATTATAATTTTATTACTTTATTTAATAGTTTTTAAAACAAAAAAATAGCTTTCAAAGGCAGTTTTATGGAAAAAATTAGTCTTTACGAAGATATTAATAAAATAGAACAAAAAGGGACCAAATCGGATGTATGTGGACCATTGTTTCCCCCCCGGCGCTTAAAGAAGTTAATACCTAATTAGGTATTTTCATTTAACCACCAACTAACCTAACTTCATTAAGTGCTGAGGGGATAACAGTGGACAAAATGCATGGGATATTAGGTACATTTTGGCCTATTTTGTTAATATCTTTGTAAAAACTTTTTTTTTTTTGTATGAGTGTATTTGAAAATTATTTTTTTAAAAGCTCTATTTAATGAAATGATAAAATAATTATTATTTATTTGGAAAAAAATAAAGATTTGCGTCATTGATTTAATTCCATTGTTTTTCCTTTAGCACTGGACGAAATGAAGTTAGCCGGCGATGAAGTGAAAATGCCTAATTAGGTATTTTCATTTAACCACCAACTAACCTAACTTCAGTAAGTGCTGAGGGGATAACAATGGACAAAATGCATGGGATATTAGGTTCATTTTGGCCTATTTTGTTAATATCTTTGTAAAAACTTATTTTTTCTATATGAGTGTATTTAAAAATTATTTTTTTTAAATGCTCTATTTAATGAAATCATAAAATAATTATTATTTATTTGCAAAAAAATAAAGATTTGCGTCATTGATTTAATTCCATTGTTTTTCCTTTAGCACTGTACGAAATGAAGTTAGCCGGCGATGAAGTGAAAATGCCTAATTAGGTATTTTCACTTCAACCACTAGCTAAATTCACTTCGTTGAATTCTGAGAGGAAAACAATGAACCAACTGCAATGGCAAAACGTTATTTTGTAATATTTTCGTAATGAATAATAATTATTATCATTTTATTATTTCATTAAATAGGCTCTAAACAATGAAAACTATTTTTTAAACACAGTTATACAGAAAAAATTAATTTTTACGAATATATTAGTAAAATAGAGCAAAAATTAACAGATTCCCATGCATTTCACCCATTGTTCCCCCCCCCCCCCTCAGCATTCAACAAAGTGAAATTAGCTGATGGTTGAAGTGAAAATACCTAATTAAATAAAAATAAAAAAAGGGCAAAAAAATTGAGGGCGTCCTGAGACCTATTCGTCTCTGTGCTGCTTGGGCTCAAACAGCCGTATCAGCATCGTTAATTCTTTAATTATGCAATAAAGTCGAGGCTGAACTTCTGAAAACGCAATCTCAAATGTTTGAATTACCACTGCCACTTATCTTAAACTTTTAACAAAGAATTTTTTTATAATATTTGCCCAGTTGAACAATTCCTCGTTCGAAAATGAACATTTTTAATATCTAAAATGTACATGATGCAATAAGCCTATGCTATATGTTATACGACAATTCTTATGATAAAATTTCAGAATCAATCGATTTTGCTTAGAAATAGCAAAATTGTAGTGATTTCTTCATATTTCCTGAGCATCGAATATTTTAAATTTTATGAAAATTAAGGGAAATTTGATAGTTTTATTACAAACTAAAAGTTTGATATATTAATTCAGGTTTTGAATTGATCGTAAATCTCAATATTTCTAAAACATTCGCGGTTTCATTACTGCATTTTTAACTGGATGTGAACTCTTGAGAACCGTGAATCTACGGTTTTTATATTTCAAAGTACACAGAATGTTTAGATATATGTAACCAAGTTGTTACCGAAATATTTATTGTACATTAAACAAAAGCAATTGTTCGAGGTTTTTGGTACCGACAAAGTGCTTGACTTGAATATTTATGAAGATTTTTTATCTTTTATAATATTTCAGGTTAAACTATATTATTTTTAATATCAAAATTTTTGCAATTTAAATAAATTCACAAGGCAGTCTTCCTATTGTTTCTAATTCCGAATTCATTTAATTTTAATTATTTCATTGAATTCCAATTCATTTAACTTGGCATTTTTTAATACAGATACTGGACCGTCCCAATGTGATTAAATTATAATAATCGACTGTTAAATAAAAAGTGAGACGGACAGGAATTGGTAATAATTATTTTACCCAAAAACTCCCCTTGTTCAGTCCGCCGAATCTAATTTGCAAAATTTTTATGAATAAAAATATGTAATGTTCCATTAAGAAACAGCTCACATTTTCGGTACGGAGTTGCGTATAAGGTATAAAGGCATAATTAAATAAATTGCCGACATTTTATACACAAGCTAAATTTGAAGAAAAGGCTAACACATGTGCGTTACACTTTGCTTTCAAGCATACAATTTCAGCACTTTCGGGATATAAGTATAATGTTATGAATACGAACTTTTTGGGAGCAAGACTCAGTTGTTTTTTCTCTTTTTCCGGCCGTGGATATAATTTCAAAATTGTAAGAAAAGTTTCCTTATTTCGGTCTTAGGGTAAAATTTAAACAAACAAAAAACGATTGTAGTTGTTAAAAAAATCGTTATATTTTCAACGTTTCGGCACTCAGTACGGGCCTTCATCAGGAAAAAATTCCTTCGCTAAAATACAAAGTGTTTTTCTTTTTATATACAGTCAATTAAAACTAAATTATAATAACAAATTAGAAACATACAAATTTATTTTTGTTACTACCTGTCATTTACATACGTAGCCAGTAACATTTAATTGTCAAAAAACTTTTGAACAAATGCTCAATAATTTTATACGTATTCAAAAAACATACAAGTCAAAATTAAAAATTTTAAACCTCTATAAGAGAGGCTCCAAAAATAATAAAAATGACATTTCTATATCAATATCATGAGGAAACATAAACAAGCCACTGAACTGGACATTGACATAAATGCTAACAGATAATGTCAAATGGACGATAATGAACACGTCAAATTTTCAGATAAACACAGATGAAAATAGCGCGCCAAAGCTCAAAAGATTAAAAATTGTGAATTGAGTTTAGTTTTTTAATTTTTATGTTGAAATATTGAATTTAATGTAAAATTCATTGATAGATCTGGTTTATATTTAATACTTCTATCTGAAGATTAATTGAAATTTTATTAAATTTTTGTTAAAAATAGATTCAATAATTTGATCTTTATAAGTGTTTTTTTACTATCTAAAATTCTAATGTTATTAAAATTAAAATAACAAAGTCATCAAAATTCCATTAGTGTTGAGACAAACCAGTATTTAAATTTGCAATTTCACAATCTCTCTTATGCTTAGCAACTCTAGTTTTTAATCTTCTGCCAGTTTCTCCGATGTAAACTTTATTGCAACCAGTGCATTTTATTAAATATACGACACATGATAAATTTTCAACCTTATCTGAATCTCTTTTTATTCAAAAGAAAATTATCTAAAGTGTGGTTATTTTTAAAATAAACGTTGATCTTAAGTTTATTCAAAGAACGTCTTAGGTTATTAAAAAGACCTTTAACATAAGGTAACGTAACCTTTAAATCAGTTTTATTGTATTTATCTAACCATTTTTTCTGCTTATTATTTTTGTGTGAATTACTGTAAATTTCGTGAATTCGTTCTTTTATAACACTTTCTATTAACGCAAGTGGATAATTATTTTCTAATTTTGAAATTACTTAATTTTATACACCTGTCTACTAAACCTTGAATTAAAGCAATTTTTTGGGTGAACAAATGATGAGAAACAAAATTTAAATACCGCCCAGACCACGACGGTTTCTTATACCAATTAGTTATCAAATAACCTTCGAAAATATTATCAACATGTGCCGAAACGTTGAAAATATAAGGATTTTTTTAAGAACTACAAACGTTTTTTGTTTGTTTAAATGAGACCGTAAGACCGAAATAAGGAATTAAGGAAACTTTTCTTATAATTTTGAAAGCATAATGTTACAATGTGAAGCATAGACTGAAGTATGATTTCCCATACAAACCAGTGTTAGGTAAGTTACTTTTTTTGAGTAACTTATTACATTTACGTTACTCAGAGAAAAAATTTAAGTAGTTACAGTTACATTATTTAAAGTTACTTTTTCTCTTCCTTAATTTTGTAATTTAAAACTTAAAATGACTAAGATGATAATTCATAATAACTTAAATTAAAAAGAAATATGCAGTAGTTAAAGTAATTTAACCAAATTTTTTAACCAGCTAGTTCTATTTTCAACCAAAAAATATGAAATCTATTTACCGAAAATTAATCACTGCTTTGTAGAAAATTTGTCTTGGATTGATAATGGAAAGATCAAGTTGACATTTGTTTCTTTTTTGTTCATAAATTTCACTTTTTCGTTTCAAATTTTATCTCTTTTTATAAACAAATCTAATTTTTGTTTGTTGAAAATTCGTCTATTTTGTTGAAAATTCTTTTTTTTTTTTTATTTACTTGTGTTTGATTTCAAACAAAAACAATTTTTCGGTTGAAATAATATCAAACATAATATTTTTCGTTGAGAAGTCATTTATTTTGGTTGAAAATTTATGCATTTTGTTAAAAATTCAACTGTTTGATTCGGTTGAAAATTAACTTTTTTGTTAAAAGATCATATTTTCGGGTTGTAAATGCAAGTAATTTTGTAGAAAATTCGTCTTTTTAGTATGGTTTAGGATTAGTTTTTTTCATGAGTTTTTTTTAATTCAACTGTTTTTGTTTTGTAGAAAGTTCAACTAGTTGTTTAAAAAATAACTATATTTTTTGGAAAATGTAACTCTGTTTTGGACAGTGCTGATTTTAGTTGGGAAATATATCTCGTTTAGTATAAAAATTTCTAGAGAGGGTTCAGCTGTTTTATTATATCTACTTTGTTAAACATTTAGTTATTTGGTTAAAAATCCGTGATCTTACTTGCAAATTCAACTCTTTGGTTGAAAATGTAACTATTTTGTTGTAAATTCCTTTTTAAAGGTGAAAAATTAAAATATTTTGCTGCAAAATTAAAGCATTTGATTGAAAATGAACTTTTCTGTTGAAAATAAAAGTAAGTTTAAATATTTGGTAAAAGTACATGTATTTTGGTAAAAATTAGTCATTTTGTCTAGGAGATTCATTTCAGCCGGTAAAAAAGAAATCATATTTTTTCGTTGAAGATACAACTGTTTGGTCAAAAAATGTGATTGACAATCTTACTTTATCCCATGCCTATTTCTGTTTAAATTAAGTTTTTATGAATTATCATCTTAGTGATTTGGATTTTTAAATTATGAAATCAAGGAAGTAAAAAAAGTAACGTTTTAGGAAACTTGAAGTTACTTTATCTAGTAACTGTAAATAGTTACCTTTCTTCGCCAAGTAACGAAACTGTAACTAGTTACTCAAAAAAATTAACTTTCCCAACACTGATTTCTAAGTCAAAAGGAATAATTTGTAACAAAATACATACATTTTCAACAAAATATTTGAACTTCTACCCTTTTTAAACAAAAGAGATGAATTTTTTTACAAAACATTTAAAATTACAACAAAATAGTTAAGTTTTCAACCAAAGAGATTAATTTTAAACTAAAATCATGAATTTTTGACCGTACAAGTGAATTTTTAACAAAGTAGATCAATTTTCACCCCAGTAGTCAAATTTTCAAACAAAAAAGACAATTTTTCCCAAAAAAATCTGAACCCTATTTAGAAATTTTTTAATTTTTCAAACCAAAAATATGAATTTTTCTACAAAACACTTGCCTTTTCAAACCGACAATAGGAATTTTCACAAAAAACTTACTTTTCAACCGAATCAAACAGTTAAATTTTTAACAAAATGCATGAATTTTCAACCAAAATATATGAATTCTCAACGAAAAATATAATATTTGATATTATTTCAACCGAAAAATTGTTTTTGATGAAAACTAACCATAGTCAAATTAAAGCAAACAAAATTTACAACGAAATAGTTAAAATTTTCAACAAGCAAAAATTATATTTTTTTATCAACAGAGATAAGTTTTGAAATGAAAAAGTCGAATTTTGAAACAAGAAATAAATGAAAGTATGAACTTCATTAGTGCATTTTCAAGCCAAGAAGACAAATTTTCTACAGAAATGTTACGTTTTTAAACCCAAAATATTATTTTTTAACAAAAAAAGTTAGTTTCCGACCAAATAAAATATTTGCATTTTTTAACAACTGCTTGAATTTTCCCCAAAAAGACTAACTTGAAATCAATTACAGTTGCATGCAACCAGAAAATACGAATTTTCGAAAAAATTTCTGAATTCTTAACCAAAAATTAACGTTCCTAGTGACTGCAAAACTCGTAATTAAGTTACTTTGCAAGTTACTTTATAAAATATTAAATAAGTTACCCTAAAAGTTATAAAAAAAGTAACTTTTAAGCAACTTAGTTACTCGTAACAAATTACTGTCTAATTCTGATCCAATCCTCAAAATCGACACATTTAGATCTTTGTGCAGAAAAACACGAGATCTCCTAAACTACGATCTTCAAAGTGGGCCCTTTTCTTTCGGAACATCGCATGTGCTTATAATTATTTTTGGCATCTTCATCAAGTAATCCAATGTGGTCCGAATGCGTATAAGGTTTTATGATTAGTCTTGATCGTTTTTTTGCATTTTAGCACAGTGGGTGAAAGGAAAAAGAAAATTTTTTTTAAACTAAATTTTCAGTTTCTTAACCTAATATTTTCAAAGTATTAAAAATTCTTTAGTCTATAAATGATCAACATTCCTATTTATCACAGGTTTCACAGTCTTTTTCCTACTTTCCTCTTTCTCTCGTATTTCCGCTTTTATTGTTAAATGCGAACTAAATTAATAAAATCCAATAAGAAAATATAAATATTTATGTTTGACAGTTCATTCTTTTCGGTTGTTTTGTGATTAAAGATTTTATTATTTGTTTTAAAATTGAATTATTTTGTTGAAAGTTCAACTGTTTTGATGAATATTGATCTTTTTGGCTTAAAAATTCAACAGTTTACTTAATTTTTTCTCTCTTGACTTAGACATTTGTTTGTTAAAAATTCAACTATTTTGTTGAACATTCATCTTTTTAATTAAAAATTCGTTTTTGTTGTTGTTCGGTAAGCATTAACTCTTTTAACTGAAAATTGAACTATTTGTTAGAAAATTCGTCTTTTCAGCTTGGGAATTCAACAGTTTGGTAGAAAATTAGGATTTACCGGATCCCGATATACCGCTTTAAGGTGGTTTAAGGGGACAAGAGAGAGGTGCTTGCGCGTGCAGCGGAGTTGCGAAGCTTACGGTTCGGCACTATACGAAGCCACAAGCAAGAAGGAGAAGAAGTGTTTGGAGAATCCTGATTTACATAATTTTACTGTTATATAGTAAACTCTTTTTTTATGGAAAATTGATTCTCTTAAATGAAAATTTTATTACTCCGTATTTGTTCAAAATTGATCATTTTTAGTTTAAATATTCAAGTACTTACTTAAAAATGTCTAAAAACCCAAGAAATTTTAAACAAAGAATAATAAAATAAAACTTAGACTTACATGGCATTCACTGTTCAATTTGTTTAGTTGAAAAATCGTGATTTTTGTTTATACCGAGATTTTGGTGTAAGGTTTTTCTCCCTTACTTACTTTAAGCGTTTGCGGACGTTTTCGGTCTCTGTCTCTCGCTCTCTTGAACCATTCTATCAGAGCAGCTTCCAAAACCATCTTATTACTTGTTTTTGACGATTTTTTGTTTTGGCATTCATAATTTTTAATCTTATTGTTCCAATCAGCTTCGCGAGCTAATTGCACTGAAATCAACCTGGCGCATGTCGGATGTGCTCACAGTTGACGCACTTACCACTGATTGTACTGTCCGCTTCAATCGCTGCACTACTGGTGGTCTCGCTTGATTGACAACCTTTCCTCGACCCCGCGAGCTGAGAAAATGCTAGGGCCAGCAGTTCTAGGAATGTATGTTTAGCTGGCATAACACTATTGCAAATTAACCCTTAATGAACCCTGAATTATGAAATAGCTCACATCTCTATATCTCAATAGTGTCGTGCCAGATTAACGAGCATGTTCTGGAACTGCTAAACTACGGGGCTCTAAACCGCAGGTCTGATGTGGTAGTAAAATAGTGCAATCGCTCCAATAAAGTTTCAAATAGTGTCAATAGTGTGGTGAGTCCGAGGCCGGAATGCGTAGAAATTACTTGCAAATAGATTAGTGTACATTTTGGTCACCACCCCCACCATGTATCCCTTCTCCAGTTCCTCCTGGAGTTCAAGGATTACATTTTTTGTAAACTACCAAAAACCAATTTTTATATACATCCAAGCACAGATTTCTGTGTAACCTGATCGTTGAGCACTATTTGCAAGTGTCGCTGTGAGCTTGTAATCGTCAAAACTGTAGGATAAACATTTAACAACACTAACGTCGAAAAAATGAATTTAACATAAGATGCTAGAAATATACCTACGAGCATAAAAGTAAAGATTTTTTTCGAAATTCACCTGTAGAAGTTATGTCGTAGACACAACTAAATCCCTAAAAACTTTGCGCGTGTCTAAGAGACCCTGGAGCATGAGTTCAATTTTGAGAAAATCCAAAATTCCCCATGTTATTCAAATGGGATTTTGAAGTTTCCGGTGGCACATGTTAATATTTAAATTTCTAGAGAGGAAAATTACGGATTCATTTCTTTCGGAAATGGAACTTTTTCGCTAATTAATAATATAATAAAAATATAATATAAATAATAAAATAAAATTATAATAATAGAAATAATATAAATATAATATAATAATGTTTAATTTAATTTTATAACTGTAGTTCATTAGGAGTTTGAAAGTAAAAGTAGAAGTGATTTTTTTATTTATTGTCTCAGTCAGCTTTAGATAGCAATACAAAATTTTCAATTGATGTGACCAAAAATTCCTTTTGCAGTTTTTCTATAGAACCTGAAAGGAAAGTCCAGTATCAGTGGTAACTCTAAATTTTGATGTGGCGTGTTCGGAAGTTTATCCGAGATCGGTTTCGTATGTTTCTTATTGATATTGAATAGTAGGTAATGGGTTTAGTCAGTTACTCAATGAGTTGATCTTAAGTTCTGTTCATGACTGCCTTCTAAAGTTAAACACTTTTCAACTTTCACAGCACTTTTTTGACTCTTCGAAATCTCTTCCCCTAAAATTTGACCTGAAATTAGAATGATATTAAATATTTTTAATTCAGCAGCTTGCGAATTTTGGAAATTGCAATTTCAAATTTCTGCAAATTTAAAATTCCTGCATCATTCTTGTAGCTATGATGCATCTACTCATTCTGATATATTATAGCCAAAAGAGATCACTTTTTTAGGAATTTATGTATTTATGTATTATTTATGTATTTTGTGTGAACTTAGATTTATCAGAAAAATTAGCAACTTGAAAAATCCTACTTTTTCCGAATGAAATAGAAATTTTCGTGTTATTTTCTTACCAGCATAATACGGAAACATACGCGAATATTTTCCCATTCCTCGAGGCAATCTGCGAATCAAACCATTGACCCTCGCAGATTTCCACTAAGAATTTCGAAAAGTGGATAACACAAGGATTTTTTTTATTAAAACATTTTAATATGCATTTGAAACCCTGTCTTATAAAATTTAATCCTTGCAGAATGTTTGTCAAGAAGAAGAAAAAGCCACAAATATCTACACCGACGAATTTTGAGCATCGAGTTCACACGGGATTCGATAAGCTTGAAGGAAAATTCGTAGGTCTGCCTTTACAATGGGCGTCTATAGTTGGCAACAACCAGATACTCAAGTCTACTAATCGACCTTTACCCCTAGTTGATCCAAGTGAAATCACTCCCACGGAAATTCTCGATTTAAAGACTATCGTACGGGGTCATAATGATCCTAGGGTCGGGAGATTTGCACCTGGAGATAAAAACACTGAAAATGGTTTGCCTAAAACTAGTACCGTTGCCAGATCAAACTCTCTTCGGTCTTCCAGTCCGCCAAGACTTAGGCGAGACTATAGGTATAATAAATACATTCTTTAAGTTTTTTTTTATATTGTAGTTTCAACATTTGGTTGCAATTAATATTATCGTTTTTTAATTTCTAGAAATAATTCAAATCTTCCACCATCCGTACCGGAAGGCCAAGAAATGACAAATAGTCCGGCTCAAATCAAAGCCTATTCCAATTACGGAAAACCTCATGGTTATCCGGATAAACTGCGGCAGAATTTTCCAAACTTAGGACCTGGAATGCATCTAAATCATCATAACCTACTTCCAAATCTCCAGAATCTCAATCCCAACATGCAGTCTTCTCCAAATTTAACGCATGTGGGGTCAAACGCTCCAAACTTGTCTTTGAATTTCCAAAACCTAAGTCCAATTCCGAGTATTCAAAGTCCAACGGCCAATTCCAGTATTTCACAGATTCCAGAACATGAGTTGCAAAGAACTAATCCATCCACCGTGATGCCTACACAATATGTGATGTTACTACACAATATGCATCCCAAGGTTTCTCCGGTTGGATCAATAGCCTCGCAAAGACCGCTTAGTCAACTGAGTTCACACAATGTTAACAAGCATTCTCAAAATTATGGAGTGCCTGAAAATCCTTCCGCTGTACATACGCATTTCCAGAAATCGATAGAAAGTTCGCAATCAATGCACAATCTCTCAAAATCTGCGGTAACTTCATCTATTCCTGGAGTGAGTTCTATACCAGATCAAAATCAGAACATGAAGAGCGCAGTTTCGTCCGGCAATTTAGCTGTTGGCTCCGGAACGGGAATAAATAATGCCAACAAGCAGAATGCAGATCAAAGGTTGACACATGAACAATTCAGAGCGGCATTGCAAATGGTGGTATGTATTTTTTTGTTTTACTATCTATTTTGTTATTTTTAATAGTTTTATTTTTTTGTTTGTTTTACAACTCCGTTATTTTTCGTAATTATAAAATGAAATTAACTATTGTTATTAACGCTTAAATTGCCTGTCTTCTGGAATTCTTAAACTTCCGGCGCCCCACGCCTATGGGCGAAAAATAGAACGTTTATGAGGTTTGCACGAAAATCCTTAGATCCAGTTTTGCTCCATGTTGCAATACATACAAATCTGAAATTTGGCACAAATATTCCTCATGGCTTGAAAGTTTATCCCGAAAAATGTGTATAGTCCCCGCCCAATGTTGTATTGTTTACACAATTTTCTATTGTTTATACAAAATTGAATATTATTAAAAGACGTTTGAAAGTTAAAAATGTGTAATGGCTGGGGGCAGCGAATGGGATGGGTGGTCCATTTCTGGGAACGGTGACGGATATGTTCCGCCAGTCGAACAAGGGTTGGAGCAAGGGTTGGAGCGAAGAAACCAGGGAGATGTGGGTTGGGTCTAAGGCGATACAACGAAGAAGTTAAGGGAGGCCATGTGCAGGGGTTTTTATCAGTTAGGGTGCTTACATTGCTGGTTTGAAAGGAGCGAACAATTTAAATTTACAAGTTCAAACTATGTTGCGAAATAATCTTAAAATTTTAATCCCTGCTCTAACTATTTACAATAATTGAACACCTTAACTCAACAGCATGGCCGGAGGTCATATCATGCATTTGTTGACGGATGTTCAGGTGTCGTTTCTGCTCCGTTCCGCTCCTCGGCGGAGGTTTGAAACCGGAACGTCTTCCGTTACGTCAGCATTCGTAGCCCTTTTCTTAAGTCACCCTTCACAGTGTTTCTGGACCGGAAGGACGTTGTACTGGGGCCGCTTTCGAAGCCGCTCTCAACGGTGTTCCTGAGCCGGAAGGACTTCTTTTAAAGTTTTGATCTACTCATCGGTCTCGAATCTTCTTGTAGATCGTCCTCTATGGAGGAGTTTGGCCCGTTTAACGATGGGATTCTTGAGGCGATCTGGGTAGAAGGGGATCAGATAGTTTGTTGACAGGTATACCCATTGGAGATCTTGGGTTTTTTGAGACATTAGTATCGGAGGTATCTATTAGGGTCTCGAGTTGTTGAAGACCTGGACATTGAGAGTATCCACTAGGGCCTGGATATTGGGAGTATTCATTAGGGGTCTCGATTTTTCGGAGACCTGTATATTATTAGTATCCATTGGTTAGCAGAGGTATCTTCGCTAACGATTTTACATGAGATAATTTTTAGTACTTAATATATGTGGCTCTACGTAGTGTTTGCCATGGATCTTCGAAGGGTTTGCAGCAATTGTATGGAATTAATTTCTCAATGGGTACGAATTTTGTTCAAAGGGATGGCTTACCACGGTGTTGCTGCCCTAAAGGAAACAAATTTGTTTACAAGGATTGATCCACCGAAGCGACGAATTTTACTCATTTCTTTTCAACAAATAACTTACCACAGGAGATGAAAGTTACAATAAATGACTTGCCAATGGAGGTGGATTCCAATAGTGGGTGATTTTATGCTGGGGTTGTCATGTTTACCACAGGGCTGAACACGTGCAAGGGAAAAATTGTTCAAGGAGAGGTCCGTACTCTAAAAATTATTTCAAGGGTAAAGCTACTCATGTTTGTTGAACTTCTGGTTCTAAGGCCAACAGGGACGTAAATAGGTCCCAAAGGGGAACTTACGTCCGCTGTTCTATGCTGAGTATTTACTGCGATTTTCCTTCGGCTGTAACAAATATTGTAGGTGAATGCTAGTACAGATATTTGAAAGACGGCTGGCCCATTCAATTAAAGGCAACAACATCGAGTTTTAGAATGTCAGCGAACAAACTTTTCGAAAGCCGCAACCACAGTCTGCTGCTTGTATTTCAGTAGGCGCTTAAAATCAAAATCGGAAAAGCTAATATTACCCTCCTACGCACTTCCTCCAGAGATTCCGGAAAGACATTTCTGGGGTCCCGCAGAACGTAGCAGCTCCAAAGCAAAAGTCCTAACTATGGTTAACGCTGCTACATAGCTATGTTAGATAATATTGTTTGAGGCCTATATCAGTATTAGATGTTATATAGCAGCGGTATCTGCTGGAAAATGTAATCAGTGGAATTGTGTAGAGAAATGAAGTATTCAATAAAAAAATTTTAATTCACTGCACTTTTTACAATTTTATGCAGTATTTAAAAACTAAAATGTTATGGAGTTACGCCATATTCTCCATGCATAGTTCGCCGACCCTGCTCAGTTACGGATATGAACTCGGTCTGTAAGAAATGGAATTAAAAAGCATTATCGATTCTGGATGCAATTATACAATTTGGCAACTAATTTTTTTCAGGTGAGTCGAGGAGACCCAAGAGAGAATTTGGAGAACTTCTTAAAAATTGGCGAGGGCAGTACAGGCACAGTTTGTATCGCAACAGACAAGGCATTGCACCGCCAAGTAGCAGTCAAAAAAATGGACTTGCGAAAGCAGCAAAGGCGAGAGCTTCTTTTCAACGAGGTGGTCATCATGAGAGATTACCATCACGCAAACATTGTCGAAATGTACGACAGTTTCTTGGTAGACGATGAACTCTGGGTGGTCATGGAATACCTCGAAGGGGGAGCTCTAACAGATATTGTCACCCACTCTCGAATGGATGAGAGTCAGATAGCAACGGTTTGCATTCAGTGCCTTAAGCCACTGGAGTATCTGCACTCGCAGGGTGTTATTCACAGGGATATAAAATCTGACTCTATCCTTCTTACTGCAGATGGAAGGGTAAAATTGTCCGACTTTGGTTTCTGTGCACAGGTTTCTCAAGAACTTCCGAAGCGGAAATCCTTAGTGGGAACGCCTTACTGGATGAGCCCTGAAGTTATTTCTCGGTAAAGTTTTACATTTAACTATTACGGTAGATAATTTGGAACTAATTTGTTTACTTCTACAGGTTACCGTACGGTCCAGAAGTTGATATTTGGTCTCTGGGAATTATGATAATTGAAATGGTCGATGGAGAGCCGCCATTCTTTAATGAACCTCCTCTTCAAGCGATGCGTCGCATCAGAGATATGCCACCACCAAAATTGAAGAATTCACACAAGGCAAGTTTATACTTTTAATAAGCCTAATAAGTTAGTACTGTCTTAAAAGACGTATGTTATGGCCGATCTCGAATTATATCGAAATCTCGATTCCCACATTTTATTTATTCAGAGAATGTGAAAAAACAGTATGTCAGATGAAGTGGAGAATCATGTTGATTCAGGCAGGAATTTTAATCACTAATTTATTTCATGCGATCAGTTTAAGAATCTAACGTAGATTAGAACGCAAACAAAAATTGATGAACCCCCTATAGAATACAAATACATAACATCACATTGGAATATGACAAATGATTTTTCATACTCTTCAAAGTCGTCCATATTACAATTCTTGGACTTCAAATGCCATGATGGAAAGGAATAGGCGAGGAAAATTGGAAGAGAGACAGAGGATAAAGATGTTCAATTTTTGCTTCCTGTTCAAATTTCTAAGACTGAAAATAATGGAATTCTATACATTTATTTAGAAGAGACGTATTACAGGGATTAGAGTAAAACGAGCGCAAAAAAGGGGAAATAGGGTAATTTTTCACGAAAAAGGAAGAGAATAGGGGAGAGATTAAATATTTATTTTTACATTCAGAAAAAAGAAACAATCTTTTTATGAGAAATTTTATAGTTTTTAAATAACATTAAATGCTTGTTACGATATCTGCCATTACATAATTGTTTAAATTGGATATACACTGAAACTTAGATTTAAGAAGTCCGGATTTGCGACGTTGCGAGACTTGGTATCCTCGGCAGTCTCATGATAAGGGGATCGCGGTACTGAGAGAGAAACATGGAAGCAGTATCCTCAGCGCGACAGTTGCGCCAGCTGTTAACATGCGTCTGAATCCAACAGAAATTTTTCATCGGCCCTGACTGTTTACGTTTGGACTGTCTGGATTTTTCTTGAACGCCAGTGCAAGGCATTTTCGAAAACGGTCTTAAATCCAAGTTCCAGTGTACTTACAAGGGAAGGCCTCAGAGTCAAAATTCAAATCGAGGATTATAAAATTTAATTCGAAAAGTGCCACGGTCACTGATTCACTAGTTTCAGACGCGGCAAGCCTCTTACCGAGCGGTGGTGATTCTCCTCGTTACTCCGCACAGTGAAAAAAAACAACTTTTTTAGGACAAAAATCAGCCGACTCCACAATTCTCAACGGATAAGAGCTTTTTTTTTAATACTCGTGAAGAATCGTGCTTAAACGTACGGTATATTATTAGTAAATTTACTTCTGTTGAACAAAACTGTAGCTTGTAAAAAACAAATTAATGCATGTAACTGTTAATTGCTGCAAATTCGGAATTTGAATGTATTACTTAAATAGATTTTGTTAGAAAAATGTAAAGAATCAATTTTCAATTGCAAACAAGCACCAAATAATAATAATAGTTTATAATTTAAACAGTTTTTATAAACACATTCACTTATTTGACACTTATATACATAGAAAATTGGACTTTTGTACGGAATAATTTCTTTTCTTGTGAAAAACAATAGTGTTACACATTACAGTATTATGAAAATATATTCGTCATTGTTGTAAACAATTTTTATAAACCAATTCGCTTATTTGGCATTTATATGCATAGAACATTTTTCTTTTTTGTTGAATCATTTATTTTCATGTGAAGAACAAGAATAGTACACATTATAATTCCATGAAACAATATTTGTCATTGTTATAAACAATTTTTATAAACAATTTCTCTTATTTGGCATATCTATGCATCGAACATTTGTCTTTTCTGCGGAACCATTTCTTTTTATTTAAAAAATAGGACTTGTAGAGAGGCTTAAATATTCCCATGAAATACATTTTTATGTCAATATAACCAATGGCAGTGACACGATCATAACTTAATTTGTTTATAAAAATTGTTTACAACAATGACGAATATGTTTTCATAATACTCTGATGTGTACTATTCTTGCTCTTCACATGAAAAGAAATAGTTCCGCAGAAAAAAACAAATTTTCTATGCATACAAGTGCGAAATAAGTAAAATTGTTAATTGTTTACAACAATGAAAAATTTTGTTTCATGGCATTATAATGTGTACTATTCTTGTTCTTTACATAAAAATAAATTATTTCACAAAAAATAAAAACTTTAGATGCATATAAATGGTAAATAAGTGAATTTGTTTATAAAAATTGTTTATAACAATGACAAATATTGTTTCATGGAACCTTCTTGTTCTTGTGCTTTATATGAAAAGAAATGATTATGTAGAAAAAAAAACAATTTTTTATGTTTATAAGGGCCAAATACATGAATTTGATTATAAAAATTGTTTAAATTATTAACTATTATTGGTTTTTGGTTCTTGTTTGCAACTGAAAATTTATTCTTTACATTTTTCTAACAAAACTTATATGGCAAAAAATAACAAAAATGTTTCCTTTGCAGTTTTGCGCTCTCAATTTAAATTAGACGACTAAATTTTTCAGGCTTGTACCATTATCTCCTTGGATGCAAAAAAAAGGAAAAAGTCTAGGGATTTTATGGTGAAACAGGCCCATAAAAAGTGAGTAGGCTACCTTAATGAATTTTGAGCTGCTGAATCGAAATCTGGCCTCAGAATTCCTCGTACACGCCTTAGTTTTCCCCTAGATGCAGAAATTAGTGGAAAACCTAGGGATATTCTTGACGTTATTTTGATAATACCAGTATAAGTGAAAATAGACAGGTCGATGTTATATTATCCAGTATAGCTACTTGTAGAGACTTAATTTGTACACACAAATTCTTCCGTGTGCCTTCTATTTGCCCTAGGTTGAGTAATTCTATGGAAAAAGAAGGTCTTTCTTAGATTGTATAGATTTATACGGGGAAAAATAACAAAAATCTGATATCCTTTGCATTTTTTGTGCGAAATCAGTCACTTGCGCCATGCAGACAACTTTTTTTTGGTGCACCTGTGTGACCCGAAAATACCTACGCTTTTCCCTACTTTTTGCATCTGGAGAGAAAATGGAACATGCCCGAAAATTGTGGTGTTCAAATTTAGATTAAGTACTCAAATCTGCAAAGGATATGGCATTTTGCCCGTATAAAGCTATATAATATGAGAAAGACCTTCAATTTCCCTAGAAATAGAAGGCATACTAGATAATTTCTGTGTATAAATTAAGTCTCTATGAGTCTCTACACTTAAGAATATAACATTCATGTGTCAATTTTCACGTATACTGGTATTATCAAAACAGCGTCCAGAATATCCCTAGGTTTTCTCCTGTTTTCTGCATCTACGGGAAAACTGAGACGTGTGCGAGAAATTCTGAGGCAGATTTGGATTCAGCGGCTCAAAATCCATAAGGATAGCCTACTCACTTGTGTCGTGCAGACAAATTTTTGTTATGGCATGTGTGACTAGAAAATCCCTAGGCTTATACCTACTTTTTCAATCTAGGGATAAAATTCTACAAGCCCGAAAAAATTAGTGGTCAAATTTAGATTGAAATCGCAAAACTGCAAAGAATATATTATTTTTGTTATTTTTTGCCCCATAAATCTGTATAACATGAGCTAGACATTTCGTTTCCCTAGAATTAAGTCTCTATAAGTCACTACACTCAAGGATATAAAATTCATGTGTCTGTTTTCGCGTACACTGGTATTATCAAAATAATGTTCAGAATATCCCTAGGTTTTCTCCTATTTTCTGTTTCTAGGGTAAAACTGAGTCGTGTACTATAAATTCTGAGGCAGATTTGGATTCAGCGACTCAAAATCCATAAGGATAGCCCCTTCACTTGTCTCGTGCAGACAACTTTTTTTGCGGGCCTGTGAATTTAATCGTGATGCTTATAAGCGTAATTTAATATTTCTTTCCAAGACTTGTTAATAATTAATATTTTGAATGTAAATTAAAAACAATACTCCTCAATGAACGCAAACTCAAATAAAAAATAGTTCAAGTTTGAGCGCCTAAAATATTTTCAACCAGCACTAAACGTACGTGCGTGAACCGCGTATTCACGTCCCGGGATTGTTTTTCTGCAATTTGAAAAAAAACTCTTAAAAAGCGCATACTTAATTTTTTTATATATTAAAAGTCTTACAATATTTTGAAAGGAAATTTTTTGGAATCTTTTAAAATAACTTAAACTTTTATTAAAATCCTTCGAAATTTGTCGATTTCCTTCATGTATGTTAAAATGTTAAAATCAGTAGAAATCCCTAGAAATATAATTTAATTTATTCCCTAAATTTCTCTAGAAATTATTTAAAATCCCTTGAATTGTTAAAAATCCATTAAAATCATTTTAAACATTTGAAATTCGTTGGATATAAATTGAATTCAAATTCATTACATTTATTTAAAACAAAATGACACTGTATCTTTATTTTCTAATATTAAAAACAAAAGCATTGAACATGCACAACAACGAATTTTATTATATTAAAATTTATAAAATGTTTTAAAGTGAAATCTCTTTAAATTCTATGAAATCTTTTAAAATACCTTGACATATTTAAATAAATATTTTTAAATAAATAAAAAAATATTTTAAATAAAATATATTTACTTACGCCAAATGCCCGTCCACGTCCTTGGATTTATATTTTTTAATATTAAAAACATAAGCTATTTCGTTTAAATTATAGAGCTTATTAAATTTGTGTTCAATCGAAAAATGTTATGAAGATCATTTCTAAATTTTGTAATTCTCATTTGAACATTGGTATAGTCGAACAATAATTTGTATAATATTTCTAAAATAATGACAATTGTTATTCAAATTTAAACTGAAGAATCTTCAATGTGGTCATACAAGATCACTGTACTTAATTATAGTTAATTTTTAAAATATTTAATTTTTATAGATTCAACCAACAAATATTTCTAAATAGTTTAGTTTGAATTTAGTCAAATTCAAAAAAGTTAAATTAATTATCAATAATAATTCCATCAGTAAAAAAGAGCTTTCACAACTAATGGTAGCATATTCTAGTTTTGAATAAAATGATTCTGTAGGTTGTCAAACGAACAATTGTATTTCCAAATACATATAGTATATTTAAAGAGAAAGGAGTAGCAATGGGAAGTTTTGCGACATTAGGGAAAAATGAAAATTTGAAAAAAAGGAGAAACGCATGGGAATATGGAAAAGTCTGTGCACCCTGGCATTATTAGTTTAAGGAATGTAATAAGCATTCTTTTTAAGTATTTACAATAATTTTACCCTCAGTAATTGAGGCTCATTTAGTGCAGTTGTATTATTATTTTCTAGTGTGTCCCCTAAGGGTTTACATTTGTCTTGAACCTTCTTCCCTATTCCTTTACACACATCCCACACACTTACTTGGTGGTGGGAGGGGAACCTACCGTTTAAGGTGGGTTCCGAACCACCAAGAGCAACAGCCTTAAGTATTTAGAGAACCTTTTTCTCTAGAGGTACCGATCCCACAACTCTCCGGAGATGAACAACTCCCTTGCTAGGCTAGTGTTCACCGCGTGGGCCACCGAGGCTCTTCCAGAGTGCAAGGCGGGAATCGAACCCGCAAGCCGCCAGAGTGAGTTCAAAGCCTACGCTTTAGCCCTCACGACCATCGTAGTGCAGTTATACTTAGGACCATTTATGTTATTTGCCATAATTTGAATGATTGTATTTGATTTAGCAGTGAATGTGATATAACATAGATAGATGTGATTTTTAAAGGTCTTATAAAACTGGCATAATATGCTATATTTCAAAAGAATAAATCAAATGGTATAAGGAGATAAAATGGATAAGAGTGAATGCAAAAAAGCATAATGCGGGGGATAAGTTAGGAAACAATGGAATAAAGATGAGACAAAATGACATAACATAAAGGACCACCACTCGCGAGTTATAAGCAAAATACATAATAACGTAAAAGAATTTTGAGATTAATTTGACTTTTTATAATTTAGGTGAGCCCGCGACTACAAGGCTTCCTTGAAAAAATGCTTGTTCGAGACCCTGCGCAACGAGCTACAGCGACGCAATTATTAGAGCATCCGTTCCTTAGGCAAGCTCAAAGCCCGAGCATTCTAATACCGTTGATGAGAGGGGCTAGACACACAAACTGCTGACATGCCTGTGGTATAAAGTTATAACAGTTGATTTCATGTTCAAAATCAACCATGAACATTCTGAAAGTTCGTCAGCTCAAATGTATAATATAGCGTGACGAAACAAATATTTATTAGTCTTAAGATTTTTTTTAGTTAATGTGAATGCGTCAGTAAGTAAAAAATTAATCATTCTAGTAAAACAGATCAGTTTTTACGAAAGGTATTTTATTTTGGCAAGCGTTTATACATATTTTTCTGTATAATTATCAATTTTTAATGGTTATTCACTAGCACATTAATTAAGAGATACATTCCAGAGTGATGTGATCTCATTTTTAAGTTTTATATTATTTTACAAGTCAAGGAAGGCTAATGACTTTTTCGAGTACTGTGTATTTGTGTGCCTTTTATTTACAACTTTTTGAACAGTGTCGCAGGTTCCTCGACTCTACTTATTTATGTATAATCGCGACAAATCCAACACTATTTATTCGAAAAAGTTGGGCAGTTCGTTTTAGTAAATTAATTATTTGCTACCCGGCACTGTTCTTCTAAAGTATGTTCTGATTTGGAACTCTTCAGGAAAGTTTTAAATGTTGAAAATTTATTAGTATATTGTAAGTATATAATAGTTAAATGGATCATATTCGTTCCAACGTGCCTTTAAAAACTGAATCAATACTGTAAATACTAAAATTCTATGTTCAATTGACCTTATCTTCGATTTGACGTCTTAACATGATTTATTGTTAGTCACGTTTGGTTTGTTAAAGTCTAACACAAATAAGAGTTAGATTTAATATATACCTCAACAATCACTATTCACCAAAGGCAGTTTAAATCGCCCAAACTCTAATATGTCACTCGTATTTTCGGTGTAAATATTTAATTAGACATGTGTCAATTGATAGGTAGCTCATATTCATCTGGTCAGCATCCTAGGAAGGTCCAGTATCCCTTTTTTGCCAAATTTGTTGGTACCGATTTTATGCAACGGAAAAGGCAGTTCGCGAAGACTGGCATATGCTTTTAGCGTACAGAAAATATACCGAAGATGAAATCCATATAGTAAAAATTTGCAGGGTACATAAACTGCTCGCATTTACAAGTGCATTTTTTTCTTTTAAGTAATATTAAAGTGTTTCTAGAAGTCTAATATTCGAAATGAAGACGTAAATGCGATAACAATATAAATAATACTTCTTGTTGAATCAATTGCATAGTCCAGCCATCACGTCGGAAGAACAGGTGATTCGATTAAATAAGTTCCCATGCATTTTTTTTCTGATCCCTTTCTATTTTCCTAAGAAAAGGCTCAAGTTTGCGGGAAACTTTGAAATTTTAGGAGCACGTCCTAACAGGTCCAAAGTTAGGACACTCGGAAGTTGACCCGTTTTGCCCGAATTCACTATAATTGCAATTTTTAAAGAATAGCTCAATCCTAGTGCAATCTAAGATAAAAAAAAGTTAAAAGGAAAAGAAAGCGTACTAAGTTTTTTTACAAAACTTTTTAAAGAGAATTTCAACGTCCCTATTTCCGACTGTATTACATGTAGATTTTCGTATACCATTGTATACAATTTTATACGTTTTTTTTACTCCGAAACTATTTTAATTTTTGCCTTGGGATGCATGGAAAGAGTTAGGGCTAATTTTTTTTTTTTAATTAACGAGGAATCGAGTCTGTTTCCATTTATCCGCGGACAATTGTGATGTGTCTTGTACAGAAAGACTACCATTTGAAAAAAAATGAAAAGTACAATTTTTCGACGAAAATTCGAAAAAAGGGCAAACTTTGCAAAACGAAATTATTCATACAAATTACATTTGTTTAAACAATGAAAAATTAATAAAACAATGTTATTAAATATTCCACTAGACTAATAGTAATAATTTCAAGGGAAAAAAACAAATTTTCGAAAAAAAATATGTAAACAAATTCCATTTGTTTAATTAATTTATATTTAACTTATTAATGGCAATAAATATTCCACTAGACCAATATTAATCATTTTAAGTGAAAAATGACCAGAATGCAGTGCTCAAAAGGTCGATTTCGTGAAGAATTTACATTTTTGGTTTTAAGAGTTGTTTTCAGGTACTCGTGGGGGTGTGTTAGTGATTTTTCCCCATGAATTTTACATGGGAAACTTTAAATTAAAATCGTCACCTGTTAAAATAAAATTTAAAAAAAACTAGGAATTTCTTTTTTCGGATATGGAATGAAATAGGGGGGAAATGGGGGTCGTTGCCCTCTAAAAAAAAAGCTTTTTTGAGCCTCCCTGATGAGGATACTCTGTATACTATCCTTTCCGATGTCAAGTTATTTATCGAGACCTATTATAGTTAGAAAACTTTTTTTTTAAGTTTTGTGTGGAATTAATTCCACACAGTAGGGTCTTTCTATGCTGAAATAATGGGATTAGGCAAAAAAATCATGGGGAACATATGTAACTCACATAATACATGATGGCGTGACTGTAAAATCATTTGATAGAAACAGAAAGCAGATGTCAAATTTTTGGAAAAATTTTTTCCGCAGATCTAATGTAATTTGTCTGTTCTTAAAAACAGATTCAAAATCGTGTATTATAATATCACCGATAATGTGATATATTCAATGCAACAGAGAAGTTATGCGGATTATCAAAAAAGAAAATATATGAGCAATGTAATAGTTCTTATATTTATTTATAGCGAAAGTGAGGACTCAAATTATAATTTCGTCGCAAATTGAAATGTCTGCAAATCCAAAAAATGTATTATCTGCTGCCATTTTGGCGCTTTTAGGCAGAAATCACGAAACTGTTAAAAGAGAACTTGATTGAACATGAATAAATGCTTTTTGTGAAATATGAATAAAACATTGTGTGGCTTTATTTCATTTTCATTGTGACAATTTTCAAAGTTAGAGTACTACATACATTTTTCAGTGATTTATCCAATCTTCAAGGACTGTCCACTTCGGGAAAAATTTATGTTTGACGCATTTTAATAAAAAGAGTATAATATGTGCGTTATAACACAAAAATGATTAATAATGTGTATTTAAAAAAATGCAATATTTTTTACTGAATTAGATATAAGAGAAACCTGAGGCCAATACCCTTAAGTGTGATAAGGGGCTCAAAGGTTATATTTATAAAACATATTAAAAGATTCTCATTTCCAGTTTTACCAAAATTTTTCTAGACTTTATACTTCCAGTCGCCCACTTTTTTCTTTAGAGCGGTAGAAGTTTGTACTTTAGTACCTGTTAAAAAAAAACATCCAATGATTCTTAAAATATAGGATTTCTTTGAATTATTCATGATTTTATAAGAATCTTTATAAAATACAGAAAACAAATTTTAATTTGATGTGGAGGTTTCAGTAATATTTTAACAATTACAAATTTTTATTTTTATTCCTGAACGGATTTAAAAGTGGTTTTTCGTGATAGTGCACTGATAACCCATTTAATTATAACCTTAAATTAATCAATTTTTGTATTTCACAATGGAAATGATTTTTATAATGACAATAATGCATTTTCCATAACCAATATTCCCGATAGCAGACGAGAAGTGAATCTTTTCGGAACAGACAGTGTTTTTGCAATAAACCTGATTCTCTAGTATCGCTCAACAGTAAGGAGTAGTATCCCTGAAGTGGGGAGTGCCCTGCCGAAAATTCCTATATAGGTTCCTATATAGGAACCTACGTAGGAACCTATATAGGATCCAACATAGAAACCTATACGTTTCACCTATAGGTGCCACCTATAGAAAATGACATAGGATCCTGTATATGTTCCTGTATGGGACTCTATCCAGATGCGCAGTAGTATTCTATGGCACCTACGGCTGCGCAGAAGTTTTTTTGTTCCTCCAGGAGCAACTAGGGAAATACGTACTGTTAGGTACCATTAGTTACGTGCCATTAGCTACCATTAGGTACCTTATTAGGAAGGGTCCTTTACAGGCGCTTATATGGGATTCTATGGCATTTTCTATAGGTGAAACACATAGGACCCTATTTAGGTTCCTATATAGGAACCTAAACAGGAAATTTCAGTAGGGACCACTGCTGCTAGGTGGCGCAAAAATCTGATGCGCGAAATTTAAATTTAATTAAACTTTGCTATTTTATCTACCTACGAATGAAACATTTCAATTTTAGGACAAAAATGAATTGTAAAATAAATTTATAATAATGTTCTCTCTGCTTAATGGTAGAAAGTTGCGGTTTTTTCTGAGATTTTAAACAATTTGTATATTTTTCATTTCGTGTCATTTAATAATGATTTATGTTGAGCAAAAATAATTGTTTAAACAAATTAACCTTGTAAATAGCATCTTCAACTATATTATTGCCAGATTAGTTTTCTATTTTTTCTGAATTACTTAACTTTTTGTCCACTTTTCACTTCCCTGCTGGAGGTAAATGGATAAAGTCTCTATCCGTTTGAATCATTTTCTATTTTACTTCCAATCTACAATCACCTCTATTCTTTTAATTCCAAATCTTCCTATCCATGTTTATCCGCCATTTATCCACTCTTTTTATCAGTTAGGCAATCCAAAATCTTGTCTTCCTTTTTCATCCCTATCTTCTTATCTCATTGCATTTTATTCTATTTTGCCTAAAATCCAAGATAGCTTTATCTTCTTGAATCGCAGTCTTTCTATCTAAATAAACCCACAGCTTATCCCCCTCTATCCTTTTCTATCCATCAGCCAATCTAAGATTTCGTTTCACTTGTTTAATTCCTATTTTCCTATCCAAGCGAATCCATTTCTATATTTTCTGAAAAATAAGATAGCCCTATCTTCGTAAAGACCAGTGTTTCTATTTAAGTGAATCATTCACCTATCCACCTCAATCCTCTTCTACCCGTTGGACAATAACAAATATCTTCTGTATTTTTTAATCCCTATTTTCCTATCCAAGTGAATCAATTTCTATCTCTTCAGAAATATAAGATAGCCCTATCTTCGTGAATCTCAGTATCTATCTAAATATAATCTAATCTATCTAAATGAATCCACAGCTTATCGACCTCTATCCTTCTCTATCAGTTGGGCAATCTTAAATTTCGCCTATCTTTTTTAATCTCTATTTTCCTGCATAAGTGAATCCATTTCCATCTTTTCTGAAATATAAGATAGCCCTATCTTCTTGAATCTCAGTCTTTCCCCTAGCGGACCGAATGAACGGAAAGGATACTCTACAGAGTATCCTTATAGTATCCACATTAGGGTGGCTCAAAAACGCTTTTCTTTAGAGAGCAACGATCCCTCCTATTTCATTTCAAATGCGAAAAAAGAAAGCCGGTTTTGACTTAAAGTTTCCGATGTAAAATGCATGGGGAAAAATCACTTTTTTGGGTTTAAAAAAATGAGACTGGAAAGTATAAGGTCTTGTAGAGAGTTATCAAATGATGATCTTTATGTATTAGCCATATGGGTTTGATAGCCCTAACACACGCCCACGAGGACCTGAAATCTACCCTTAAAACTCAAAATGTCAAGTCTTCATTAAATTATTAATATTGGCCTAGTGAAATATTTATTATCATTGGTTAATTAACTTTTAATTATTTAAACAAAGGGAATTAGTTTAAATAATTTGTTTCGAACATTTGTTTGTTTGCCCTTAAGATTATTACTGTTAGTCTAGTGGAATATTTAACAACATTGTTTTAAATAAATGGAATTAATTAATTTTTAATTATGTAAACAAATGATTAGTTTAATAGTATTATTAGTTGAAAATAAATAATAATTTATTGTTTCAACAATTGCAAAATATTTAAAAATAAATTTACGTCACTTAATGAAAATAAACTGCCTGTTCCACGAATTTTTGAACAAAAACATTTTTTACACAAATGAGATTTGTTTAAAGAATTGAAAATTCATTGACTTTATTATTTCAAGAATTAAAAAATATTTGAAAATAAATTTATTTTACTCAATGAAAATAAACTGCCAGTGCAACGAATTAAAAAAAAGCATTTTTTTACAAATGGGATTTGTTTAGATAATTAAAAATTAATTAACCAATGTTTTTAAATATTCCACTAGACCAATAGTATTAATTTTTATTATTCAAAAATCAAGAAAATAAAATTGTCAGACAATGTTGACAAATATTGCACTAAATAAATATTAATAATTTTTAATAAAAAAAATTTTAAACAAATTAAACTTAAAGGGAAGCTGAATGGAGAGACTGAGACTCGACCAGGTAGACGGCGATGAAATAGGCACTGTCCAAAAATCTTGTGCCTATTCCAAGAAGTATTCTAAAATTTTCTGGATTTTTTTTTGTAATAAAAATGTGCGAAATTAAATCCTCCAGAGTTCTCATTTAAAATACCAACTGAAATACACATTTTTTAAATGAAAATTTTAATTTCAAC